>JANIJG010021871.1:20395-93679 GCA_024611175.1 Megaceryle torquata | reverse complement strand
GTGGAATGAAGGAAAACATTGCAAGAGTTCAGAAAGCGAAGATCACTGTGCTAGTCTTTGTGATTTTGATGAATTCTCAGAGGTACTCTGAAAATATAAGTTTCAGCTTGTATTTTGTATAGCTGGGAATAAAATGTCACCTCACAGAAATGCGATGAGGGTGCCTACATGAGAGGTTGTATTAGTATGAACAGCTATGTAGGCAGAACAGAGTCAGTAGAGTGCACTCTGGATTTACTGCATGCCTTTATTATTAGCCAGCCAAAGCAGGCTCGTAAGGATTAGGTTATCAATGAAGATGTGGTTTTGTTTTCATAGTACTGTGCAGAGTTTTAATGGACAAATTAAAAATTCTCCCTTAAGAGACGCATTTGCAAAACACTCACCAAAGGCACAGACATGCTCAACAAACAGAAAGGGTTTTAGGAAACTAGACAGTCAGTCTTCATCCTGTACACTCTATGAAACTGGTTTTGTAGGAAAAAGGTAAAATGCAAGTGAAAAGAATGTCATAATGCAAGCACAGAGGGGCACAATATTTTAGGTTGATGAACAAATGTATATTCTTTTCTTTACATCTTGTACACATAAAGCTGATGATGACTCTTGCGAAGTCCTTCTGAAGCATTCATCCTGTAGCAGCAGCGTAATAACATCCATGTCCCTCCAGAATGGATCACAGAAAAATGAGGTTAGCTCGAGGAACAGCAGCAATATTCATATAAAGCCATGTAGCTATATATATAAAGCCATTGGGCACTCATGTATTGTTTACATCTGCCTAAATAGATTCCATTTCCTGTAAGTCGGGGTTCCTTTAGCTCCTTGCATTGTTATGTTCTGTACAATTATTTCAGGTACCAGTATCCAAGAAATAAAGACCTCAGGATTATGATAACTTTTGAATTTTAAGTGTTTAACCCATTAAATGCTTCCATTTTTGCAATATCTGCTAATGATGGTTATGAGAACTACAGTTTTGATTCCAGTTTAATTTGTATTAGTAAGATGAGTGATCAGTGGGGTACAGACTTGGCATGTCCTTGTGATGATGTGGCAGGACCTAGTTCTCAGCTCAACTTTTTAGGGGCTTTTGCTAGGTATGAGAAACCTCATTTCTCTGTACTTGGCTCAGTACTCAGCAATTTCTTTTGCAAACGTCTGTTCAGGAATATAATGAAATCTTTGATTATGTGTCAATTAACATTGCAGAAATAAAGGTTATTGGTCATTATTTTCATGCTATCCAAATGCTTAAGGAACACCCCATTAGTTATAATTTGCTGAAAAAGAGAGGTAGGTGGTGTTTTTTGGTTGCCTTTTTTTTTTTTTTTTTAATTTGTTTTGCCTTTGTCCTTCTATGCCTCAAAGCCCATAAGAGCTCCTTTATTATCATCCCTTGCTGCTGACTTTGAACCACATCTGGGCTTTAAGATCGGTGGGAAGCCACAGAATAAAAGTCAATACTAAGTAGTTTTATTCTACATTTCCTGATGCTGTTCTCGCTAAAAATATCTTAGGCCTGAAAAAAAATAAATCAATAAACACAATTTTTATGATCATAGATTTGATTGTCATGCTCCAAAAAAACCCTTAAAGAGCAACTGGCTCCACTTTAGGCCAGACACAGAGACTAGAGCTGAGTAAGTCCCATCCTTATCATCTCACGCAACAAGAAAGCTGAATGCTATGGTGAATTAAATCCCCATTTTTCTCTTTTGGTAGCTTAAATGAATCCATTTGGTGTATATTTAGCAAGGTCACAGAACAAAACAAGCATTCATCACAGATTTTGCTCTTCTTCCAGTGTTCATTGCACTGTGATGGCTATTGTTTGCCAGTCCATAAGGAGGTAATTCACTTCCAGGACAGTTCAATTCAATGGGATTTTTGCCATTAGGTTCAATAAGACTTGGGTTCTTCAGCTCCTCAAGGTTTTTTTTCTCTTTATATCACTTGATTCCCCTTCTTCAGTCTTCCTACCTGCTTTATGGCTTTCATAGAGACTGCTCTTCAGTTTCACCAATTCCTTTTTCTCTTTATGAATAGGTTGGATTTTTCTCCCATCCCCAATATGGACATAAAATGTAAAAGGATCCTCATTTCCATGGTGTCATCTCAGATCTTTGACTGTTTCTGGGATCCACAATTCAGTGGCTTGATAAAAATAAAGGAATGATTTAAGAAATAACGTTCCTAATCTTCCAGTGTTTCACAATAGTCCACTGCCTTTTGTGAAGAACATACTTATAGGCAACAGAAAAATCATCATATACAATGAAAAAGAAATAAATAAAATCAAACCTGGGTAAACAATTCACACTGAGATCCATGGTTGTTGTCAATTTTAAAGGTTCATCTTGTGATGTAAATTCTGAAAACCTCAGTTAGCTTAATAAAAAAAATGAAGATGTTGAAGGGTATGTTCAGTGAGGATGACATCCATGGCAACACTGGGAATTGCTCATGCATGGGTAAAGCTCAAATATCCATAAATATATGTGCCATTCATCTGAGTGTTTGGAGGAGACTCTCAGTTCCCAATTTTAATCTCAGCAAATACAAAACTGTATACATATGGATATCCTCATTTGAAAATATCGGTACCTTCGTATTGTACACAGTAAATATATTATAATGCTGGTCTTATAAATAAGCAGTAGGATTTTCATTTGCAAAGAATTTTCATCCATAACATAAGCAAAATCAATGTTTAAAAATATTTTCTCCACTTTTAAGTAGATCCTTTAATTTGAAAGTGTCACTTAGGGATTTTTTAAAAGATAGCTCTGTTATTTACAGCAAAAACATCTTTTAGGAGCTGTAGAGAGGTTGGAGATTAACTTTTGAAAAAGTATATTGCATAATAGATGTTACGTTTTTCCAGTGAAGTGGGTTTTTTTGTTTTGTTTGGGTTTTTTTTTTTCCCCTTGAGCTTACTCAAGGAAGATAATAGATTATGCAAAACTGAAGTAGAAAATGTTAAAAGCAAGACTGTGTAAAATTTCTAGACTAACTAAACAAATAAATTAACTAGGTTGGTATTTTAACAAATAGCTGGTTATACAACATAGGCAGTAAGGTAGTAGACAGGTGGTCAAATATATTTGCAGCAGTTGATACAAATGACATTGTTTAGGTTTCATGATCAGTTACAGCTAAAATTTTTGCAAACACAGATATAGGGTACATTTGCATTATCCTAAAATAAAAGCACTTTTTCATCTATGCTTCAAATAAACTTCAATAAACTGATGTATAATGCTAAAACACATGCAAGGCTTTTTCTAAAATTTTAAATTTAAAATGTTATAATTCTGACTTTTGTAGACATCTTTCATGGTATCCCAGTAAATATTATTTTACTTGAAAGTCAAATTTAACAGTAACTTATACAGTATTTCAAAAACCATACTATAATAATAATCAAATTTTTACATCCATTATATTAATTCAGCACATAAATGCTATGGATTTTCTAGTACTATACTTTTTTCAGGTATACAGTGCAATCAAAACCTCTGACCATTATTTACTTCTGCTGTATTGGCCTTCCTCACTGAACAATTATGAAAAGTAGAAATGTATAAATGACCTAGTTTTACTGTACCTGAGTGCCGAAGACCAAGTCAAGTGTGTATCAATACTGATTAAAAGGAGTTATAATTTTAAAACCAAGCTGTTGTATATTTTATCTTCATTACAGTGTTTTTGACAAGACCACAATGCACTGAGGACCCAGTGTGGGTGCAAGGACTCTATGACAAGTCTGTGATGCAGTGTCTCAAGATACTGCTAATCACAACTGAATGCAATCACAAAACAGTCCAAATAACTTCTGAGGGAACCCCATCAACCAGCAAAGAAATTTATAACTCTTAAAAAAAAAAAAAAAAAAAAAAAAAAAATTGGGCAAGATTTTGCACTTACCACTGTTTGAGGTCAGGTGGTCTGACTTCCAGTGAAGCTACCCAGATGGACATGGACATCAGCTGGGGATCCAACAATGATTTCCAGTATATTACTGTGCCAGTAAAGAATGAAGCAAGTAACTGTTATCTCAGGCATGCAGCACCAGTGTTTCTGGACAGCTATACCTAATGGAGGTCTACACACTACAGCTGCAACTAGATCCCAGTTTTTTGATGCACCACTACACCTCTGGAAGTGGCTTAAGCTTTTGTGCCAAGTGGCTGACACGCTCAGAGACCCTGCCTTGAGCTCCACCTCATTCCCCACTCCCTGCTATGGCAATGGCTTGGTCCCAAACCATGAGGCTGTTCCCAGTGCCAGGAAAGACAATCAGCTACTGAAGCAGTCTGCACCCATCAAATCAACCTCTCCAGCCTCCTCCAAAGGAAGGTGCAGGCCAGATGGCCGTTTCCTGTGCCACAGCCTGATCTATAGGCTCCTGTCTGGATTATGCTGGCAGCTCTAACACATGGTGCTCTGAACTCAGGCTTAAGGACTGAATACACCAAAACCTCTCACCCCAAGCAACATTGAAAAAAAAAAAAAAAAAAAAATTAACTTATTCTACAATCTTAATAACTGCTTCAAAGCTACAATTCTGAAGAAAAAAAAAATAAAAAAAGGAGACACCTGGTGCTGTAGGACACTGCAGCACCTCAGGATCTGGCTCTAGACTGCTACAGCTCTTGAGAAAGGAGATGTATGCCAGTCAAAAAGACAAGAAACAGAAAGGTTCTGTTGAATAAAAGATGGAGTAGATTTTTTTATGGAATGTGCTGGATATCTTCTTTTTTTTGTGTTTTGTTTTAAATGGGATGATGGAAGCAGGGCAAGGAAGGGCAAAAATAGGGTGATTATTAAGAATACAGGGTTATGAAAATGCATGAGCAGAAATGGGAAAATCACCTAGTTGACTGTGATCCCACAGAATGGCTACAGTGCAGGAGGGCAGCAGGAAAGTAAGAAAACTTGTATCTGTACAGGCCTCA
Organism: Megaceryle torquata; assembly: GCA_024611175.1. Lineage (NCBI taxonomy): Eukaryota > Metazoa > Chordata > Aves > Coraciiformes > Cerylidae > Megaceryle > Megaceryle torquata. The sequence goes on along the minus strand of JANIJG010021871.1, from coordinate 88,718 downwards.
ACAAACAGATGACTCATAATATTAATTCCCTTCATATATTTGTATCTTATTTCCTCTGTAACAAACCCATCTCACCCCTGAGGTGAATGCTTTTGTTGGTACAGATTTTCTTCATCAGCTCTCTCTGGAAATTGGCAGGCTAAGAGACACTTTCACTATCACAGTTCATGAAGCACCCAGAAATCAGATCTTTAAGGCAATCAATTGTAATTATGTAAAATCTTAGGCTGCATCCAGCTCTCCCACTTTGCTCATGCTACTGTAACTGCATGATTTCAGTGGAACAGACACTGATTCTTATCAATAGAAATAGGATCAGATTTGGCCTTAAAATTATGTTTCAGAGAACACAAGAAACTACACAAGAAAGATAATGTATTTGAGAACATTTTTAATAAATAATGTGACAAAAATTACTTTTCTGATTATTGGATCCTCAGTATGCAAAATTATGGCTAAAATATGAGGTTTCTTACATGAACATAATGAAAACATTAATCACATGGATTTTTCCTTTAGTACTGCACACCCTTTCTATGGAACCTTTCTTTAAAAATTAGCTAAATGAAAAATTTGGTAAACACCAAAACACTTTTTTCTTCTTTTTTTTTTTTTTTTTTTTTTTTTTTTTCCATTGGGGCTAGTCCTGATAGCTGTCAATAAACAAACACACATTTTTCCATTAGCACCAATGACAAAGAAATTTTATAATTACAAAAAAGATCATAAAATCTACAGACAGAGGACATCATTTGGCAAATTTAATGCAACTAATTCCTCTATTTCAGCTTTGATGATAATCCAATGTTGAGAGAGGCCACAGAAAATTGGTAATTTTTTGTAAATCCAGGAAAAGTGAGAAGTGTTTTGATTATGGCCCACATTTAAGTTTGTTACTTTACCATCTGTCATCATTCAAATATTTCAAATACAAACATAAAGCATTAACAAAAGATGAAAAATATCCCAAACAAATGCTTAACATTTTCAATAAGACAAAAAAAAAAGAAAAAGGTTAATAGTTACAATGGTTTACAAACAAAGTTTAGTGATTGTGCTTTTAAAACCAAAAAAAAAAAAAAAAAAGATAAGCAGTGCATTACAAAAAATTTAATTGCCAAGATCAAACAAAACTTCTTTAAGTGGCACTTCTTTAAGGTGAATTGACACAAGTAGAGGTCTGAGATTTGGGCCAGTAACAGTTAATGATATTACCCAATCATTACTAAAAATGTCTATTGATTTTCCTGCTTATTTTCATAAGCATTGTTGGAACTGAAAATCAGAAGAAGTTTCAGATAAACTAGCTCATGCCATGATTAGGCAAACAGCAATCATATTGGCTTACCTCCTGCCTATCCCAAAGGACATTTTTAATAAGAATGTAGTTAATGATGAAAATGGGAAGACAAATCAAAGTACCACAGGGGATTTAAAATGAGTACATATTTACAATAAGAGCCACCTCATCCCAAATTAATTTTACTTGCATTTATAAAACTGTATCATCTGCAAAATGTTAGCAAGAGACTGGCAGAAAACAAGAGACACAGTCTGTATCAAAATTGCAAGATACCATTTGCACTAACTGCAGACTACAGTGAAACCCCTAGAATAAAAGAACGTTCTGCATGATGTTCACTTTGGGGATCGTTTTAATCAATGCTGTATTACTTGCAACATTATTGATTGGCTCACTGGCATATCGTCAGTGTACAAAGCACCACCCTGCTGGGGAGAAGCCTCAGGTTCCCAGGCTTTGGAATCCCCTTCTGTTCTAATCCTGAAGCAGCAGCTGGTCCAAGTACCTTGGAGAGTTGTTTACCTGACTTCTTGGACAGCAAAGGTGATGCGTTTAGCATTATGGAATAGGCAAGGACCGTTCCTAATAAGGAGGGTTTACAAAGAAAGATTAAAATAAAAAATAGTATTCTGATGGCATGAAGAAAAATTAAAAATTGTACGCTCTGATTGCACTGAACATTATTTCTGGCGTCAAACATCATCAGACTTGAGGCATCTTAAGTGATTTTTTTTTTTTCTGATTAGATTTTTAAAGCCTGTTACAGTACATGTCGTTGTCTTCAGCTTTCTGTTTCCTGTATTAAAAAGAGTACATAAATGAATACGTTATATTTTATTATTTAAAATTTGTTTCACACACCTCTTAGAGATTTGTTACTATTAAATAATTACTACTTTTAATTGCATGCAGCAATGCTATTGCACGTTGGACATCATTTCTACAATCAGAAGTTAAACTGAGTTAATATCATTAGGCAGAAAAAAAGAAGAAACAAGTTCATGCCTTAATATCTAATAAAATCTAGAATGATAAACTGTTGAAAAAATGTGAAAGGCGATGCCAAGGTGCTTAGATACTTAGTGCTTTGTTTTCACTTTTGAAAGAACCTGGATAATGTGAAGTGCACATTTAAATACTGTATTTCTGCATGTTCTAGTCCATAGGTTTTAGTGTGGTGACAGTTACACTAGGCTACATATTACTTGGGTTTTATGTTTTTGACAGATTCATAAAGTTTTTTGTATTGGGCATAATGCTAAAAGACAGATTAATGCACTAATTTTTCCAAGCAGAAATATTTCTGGTTCAAAAGCATTTTTCCTTGGCATCTGTCTAAGCACAGAAAATAGCCTTACTCTAGTCATTTTCAGTAGTACAACTGCTGTTACCTCCATCTCTTCTTCTTCCTCCTCTCCTTGTTCATACGCTCCCAGTACTTGCATTTCTGCAACATTCCTTCGGGCTATATTTGCTTGCTCTGCCCTCTGTCTGCCTCCTGATCCTCTTGATGACATAGAGCTGGAGGAGCTGGGATCTCTAGGATTATTTGATGTTGGAAATGTTGGCCTAGAATATGGCAGGATGTCCTCTGTATAATTAAATAAACACACTGTTATGTTTACAAGCCCAGAGATACTGTGGTCCTAAAACTTCTGCATGCAGTTGATTTATTTTTTACGATCCTCAGTAGGTTTAAAGTGATGCCTGACAGGAATATGAAATACACTGTTCCCATAATAGCATTTTAGAAACTTTCTTGCAGATATTTATAGTATTCATGTGGTAACATTCACCACAGAAAAACTAATTCATGAGTATTGTCCATTTTAATCTATGATCCCTGCTCTATGTTCTACATGAAAGCTAAGAAAAAAAAAAAAAACAAACTACCTCTTGTATATTTTCAATATGACTGAGTAGAAAGAAATGACAACACATGCATGATACTCACAAGGACCTCATTCCATCTAAATATTAGACCCTGCATTTCTCAGACTGAGTTTGAAACATTAGTGGGCGTGGTTTAAAAATCTCATCACCATACTCTAAGGTAACCTTCTAATAACTTTTCTCTATAGCAATCCACTGTCACCAATCTCTTACTAAAGTGCTCATTTAACCAACTTACTACTCAATCGCCCCTGATAGTGGCCTTGGATACATGTAGGGAGAAAGGATCAGGCATTTGTATGAATTGGTGATGAAAGTCTTAGTGAACACTTGGTAAATTCCATTAATAGAGTTCCATTAATTACTAATCTTACCAACTTCCATATAGAAGCAATTACACTGATCAGGTCCGATTCATATAATGCCCTGTCAGTTAGTATTTATAACTAATAGATTACTACTATGGCTTGCTTAATTTTTAAATGGGACCAGGTACCATTCCATCCTTTACAAATAGGCAAAAACGGGCCAAATGTCAATTCTTTAGTAGAAAAGTCAAATATCTGGCTTAGAGATCTACTATGTTAATTAACTCACTTCCCTTATAAATTGGATTATAATTAGATATATTAAATATAACTAGACTATAAATGTATAATAGAGGCAAGGACACTGATACTTAGAACTATCGAGGAATATTTCTGTTTGGGCCTCCTCAGTGTTAGCTTTAATACATGAGTAAAAGGAAACAAGGACAGAAAAATCTATGTTTTTCCTAAGCTTTTATTTCCATTTCACCCTAATGAGAACCTGCAACATGGCCTATATTATTAGCACTGTGTAATTACAACAAATTGAGACAATTCAGCACATCTAACTTCACTCATACGAGTGGTGTGAAAGACCTGAAAAGAGCTGGCCTGTTCCCTGTGATCGACACCCAGTATTTCAATAAACACAGAGAATGCAAAATAACCTTGAAGAAGATGACTTTTTGCTGGTGTGCCTTCTCGTTTTGGTGCTTTATTTCCTCGCAGTTTTCCGTCATTCTGCTGTTCCTGGGATTCTCTCCGCTCTCCCGAATTTGTCCGCATGTCTGAATGCTGTCTCCCATCCACCCCATCCCTCCCCTTGTAGCTCGCTCCTTTCCTTTCTGCAGATCTGTCTGTCCTCACTTCTATAGAGGCAAGTTTTGGCAACATGACCGGCCGCACCTCCAGCTGGGATTTGGACTGAGCAGTTGGTGATTTTATAGCTGGAGGTGGCACAGGCGGGGGTGGCAAGTCTACAAAGTTGAAAAAGAATAAGAATGATGATGCTATCTTATAGCAGTGAAATTAAGAAATAATATTAACTGGAACTGGAGACAAAAAATGCCCTGTTTACATTCAGCCCTCCATCCACCCTTTTCTGCCCACATCAAAAATTATGTTCCTCTTACAACAGCTGGCGGGTATTTTCCCAAAACCTGAGCATTAAAAATGCAAAGTAAAGATCTCAAATCACAGTATTTTCCTAAAAATTACAACAAAAAGCTGTAATAAAATGTAGGCAATTACATATTAATGTATCAGTTAGGGATATCAATTCAGAGCTACAGCTATTAACATATTTTGCTGATACTTACCATTTTTGCTAAGTCCATTCAATAACACAGCAGCTTGTGCTATAGCTGCTTAAGGTCTTCAGTGTAAAGAACACTAAAGCAAGTTGGCTGGGGTGACAGAATGTATAACAGATGACTGCTGATATATGTATGGATAAACTATATTAATAATTGCAATCTTCTTTCAAAATAATAGGTTAATCTAACTACATATCACTGATGTCTGTGGGTACGTCATGATATTAATTAAAAGATCTACAATGAAAGTAACAAGCTCTCAGGAAGAATAAAATAGAAAAAAAACCACACATAACTTTTGAATTCGTCACCTTAAATTAATACAGTTTAAGGGGTTCTAAAATTGTGTATATTTTTATATAGTACTTATAAGGCACACATATGTTTTACTTCGTTATTTTTTTCTATTCCTGAATTAAGACTTAACCCAAAAGGTGTAAAGCACTTCATCAGTATACAATAGTGCTTTGTGGAATATAAAACATGAAGGAAAAAAACCATGAAAGTCAAACAAGGAAGCAACATTACAAAAGCTGTTCACAGCAAAGCTGTAGGAACAAATCACATGCATGTAAGAGAATAACAAATTGAAAAAAAATGTGAGATGTGAAAGATGTTTCTGAAGTTAACATTCTCAAGTAAGATTGCTAAGAAGAAAAAAAATACCAGCACTATTAAAAAGATGTACCTTCATCATTTTATAATAGTGTACATTCATTCTTTCTACTTTGACAAAAATCTTGGAGCAGCTGCATTTTTCAAATCCTATTGCAATATATACAGCTAATTCACAGTCTTTACAATGTTTCAAATGAAAATTAACTACATTTGGCCAAGAATAAAGGAAGTACTCCTAAATAAGATGAAAAATAGGCATCTAACATATGTATAAATTCAGGTATGGCAGATGCCAGACATTTTCAAGAGGTTTTCCAGTGACACAAAGCACAAGTTACTTGATCTAGCCCTGTGGAAAGGTGTAGCAATGCAGCATGCAAGCTTACTGGGCACCAAACTCCATGTCACACTTGTAACATAACTTGGAATTGCCCTTGACCTTTTTTAAATAAGACTGGAAATTTTATCAGTTGCCTGGACTGGGATGATGAAGAAGAAAAATGTCATAAAGTACAATTCCTAAGTCTGGACTTGAAGTTAGTGAGATCTGTAACATCATTATTGCTGCATTAACTCCACTGTCTTTGTAAAAACCATACACACACACACACACAAGATTAAGAAAACCAACCCAAACACAAACCACCCCAAGGACCAAGAAAGCTTCTCCTTGTTCTAATCTATGGCTTGAATAAGGGACCAAATCCATTTAACAAGAAAAACAAAACAAAACAAAAAACTTTCCTTCTGCTCCTCTTAGCTAAGGACAAGTTTGAGAACTGGTCTTATCTTCCTTGAAATTTTTGCAGGGCAGTTTGTTTTTCAAATTATTGGGAAACAGTTTTAGAGAGTAGCTAAATGCGAACAGTTGGATACTGAGACTTAAGTTTAAGCATCTGCTTAACACTCACCATTTACAGGTTATCTTTTAAGAAAAAACACTGTAATTTCCAAGACTTGAGAAGGTATAACGTAAACTTAGCTGGAAGCTTTGAGGTACTAAGTGGCTAAATCAAAATATATATATATTTTTATTTATATAGTGAAAAACATTAGGCTATAAAGCAAAAAACAAAGGCAGATCTGTGGGCAATGCACTCGACTTGTTTACGTGAGGGACCTAACACTGTAAAATGCAAAGGTAACTTCTGATTCAGTAAGCTATGAAATACAACAGATTTTGGAAAAAAAAAAGTACATAATCAATTATGTTGCATTTCTTTGTTGTCCATAACTATTTAAACATGGTTTACAGGGACAACCTCTATCCAATACACAACCTTAGCAATGAAACTCTGTAATTGTAGACATCAGCATTCAGACTATCTCCTCTAAAAATGACCTGTAAGCTCCTGCCACCAAAGAGTGAACAAAGCCACTTCCACTGTTCTGCAGATGCTTAAATCAGTATGTGCCTGTAAGTTTGGATGTTTGTATTGCAAGGCTCCATAAGTTATCTTAAGTTATCTTTTCAAAAAAACGTTGGTCTGAAGAAATATATAACCTCTTACAATTCAACAACTAGGTGAAAAATCATGTGAAGTCTGCCCAAGACCTCAGAGTTCCATGTGGTATGTTTCCTGAAAGCTCATTGCAAGAGACTGTGTCAGAGCCAGACCAAACTTATCAACCACAAGAACTGTTCTTCCCAAGCAAGGCTGTGGATTTGCAGAGTACTTTTATTGATTATAGAATTTGCGCAAGGTTTAAAAAAGAAGATTAACTTTTAAAGATAGCCTGTGGAGACTGTGAAACAATATTTTCCTTTTTAAGGAAAAAAAAAATCCTTCTCACAACATATCTTCCATCAGAAAAGGACATACTGAATGAGAAGTGGATGAAGATACTCTCAAGTGTAGGCTTCTGGAACCACAGCTGTTGATGCAGTATCTTGTGTCTCTCGTTCCCCACTCACTGTCGCTATTAAGTTATCAGAGCACTCAACAGCACTTCTGTTGAGCCTGCTGATGTAAAGGAAGTGTAGGTACTTAACATCAGCCTTTTCAGTCAACCTTAGAGCCAGTCTCCCAACAGTTGCATCACGGCAATGTGCTGGCTGAAAGCCATAGGGAAGGGCAGCATCTTTCCTGAAGCCTATAAGATACAACTTGGAATAAATGACTATATTCAAGAATCCTATCCAGCTACACAGGACAACAAACAAAGTGGTGTTTAAACTTGACTATGGAAACAAAAGATGCATTGAAATAAAATCTTTCGTAAAACAGCAGTAGCTCTGTGGTACAGTAATAACTAAAGAAAAGTGATATTCCCTTTTGAGAACATTTTTGCAACCTGCAGGGCAACTATAAAAATCTTCATTATAACACAGTGCTCCTCACTGAGAAGAATCATTTACAGAGGAAAAAAAACCCAGAACTTTTCAGAGGTCAACACTATTATACCCCTGTGGTATTTATTTTAACAGCTTGGATCACAGAGAAAATCCAGATTCAATCTGCCTCCTCAAGTACAAACTGGCACACCTCTTATTAAAAGCAAAATGGAAGCTTCCATTGTAAGGAATAAAAACTAAATCACAAAGCCACATCAGACCAATACAAGGAACTCAGAAGTATTTGTATTTTATTCTTCCATGTCCATGTATTACTGTTATACTGCTTCCCATGTAACTCAAACAATTAATGGATGCCATTTTCATAGCAGGGTCTACAGTGGAAACCTTCCATGTATGTCTTTTGAAAGGAGAAGTGATAATTTTCTAAGTGATAGGATTCATAAAATAGGCAAAACACCAACGGGGCAAAATAATCTGCTAAACTGATTTGGCACTGAAGGGGAAAAAACACAAATAAGCATAAGAAGATGAATTGTAACAAATGAGGGACATAGGACTCTTTAAGCAGCTCTCTCTTTTAAGCTGTAGATTCCTACAATCGCACTCTGATGAAACAGAGGAAAACATAAATGTTATAGATTTGATGCAATACTGGACAAGATATAAAGTGATTTTTTTTTTTTTATATTGTGTATTTATGCAGGTGTGCAAAAATCAAGATGGTTCCTGACTTAGTAAAGCATTTAAGATTCCTAGATGCATAATAACCTCAGCTACTATTACTCATGTACTGAGGTTATTTTAATGCTTTATCTTTCAAGAAATTTGGCTCTATTTATTCATCCAACTGTACACAATTGGATGAATAAATAGATACAGCAAACATAATATGACACAGAAAAGCAGTAGGTTATTGGGTTGTAGGTCTTTCTTTTCTTGTATGTACATTTACATAATGCTTTTATCAAAACATTTTCAATCCACAAAACCTCTCTCGGTAACAAAATCAACATTTACAAAATCTCTCACAATGAAATCAGAAGTAAGGACTGAAAAGAGAGCAGGTGTCTGAAATTTACTATCATTCAACAACAAGCTGTTGTTTAGCAGAGGTAAAAAATGCATTCCTACTTATTTTTGACCTTGCTGAAATTTGCACAGTGTAGCCTTTTTTTGTACTGTACAGGAAGGGGGAGACAAAAGTACAAATGATGTTTGCATGCATAGTGGCTTAACATTTCAAAGTGAACATTCAAGGAAATACTTGGCAGATATTCAATTGCCTTTTGGGAGAAATTCATCTGCCGTAACATCATGTCATTGATGACACAGCTAAATAACTCAGTTACAGTCTCAACCCATTACTTGTGAAAATGTTATTATTTTTTCCTTTGTCACTCAGAGATTTAAAGAAGAATCAGGATTTAAAATCTCATGTGATCTGTCAATGGTGAAATTTCTATTGAACGACCTACTGAACTGAAGCAATGGCCAAGTACTTTTTTCCTTTTTATCTCAATGCTTACAATTCTGAGAACTCGTATCTACTAAAATGACCAATTTAAAACAGTTCAGAAGAGAATTTTACTATACATAATTTTAGCAAAGATAAAAATATTCTTTTAAAACTTGGTTTCTTAAATACATAAGGAGGTCAAGCAATGTTGAGAAAGAGGATACATCTGTTGGTTCTTCTAATGCACACTTAGTAGTTAACTCTCTAAAAGGCTAGATGAACAATTAAAAATTCATACATTTTCATCCTTACCACCTACTGAGCAAAGATTTTTAGCAACAAATATGGAGAACGTTTAGCTGCCTGGATGACTTTCAAGGAAACAAACAACTGAGCAGAAATCACATTCCCCATAAGGGAGAAATGTGAACGATGTGAACGAATGCTAGCAGAAAATATGAAATTGTTACAACTTGTACAATGCAGAGTAGATCAGAGACCACTCTTCTTTATGGTAATAGACCTATCACTGCATTAGTAACAAACACACTTTCAGAAGTACCAATGTCTTTCATAAATCTTGCTGTATAAAGAAGAAAAATACAGCTTTTTTTAAGACTTGCATATATTGCTGCTGATGCTACTATTGGCATTTTCAACCATTCCTGTAAAGACAATTTATTTATTTATCCTTTCTGTCAACTCAACATGTAAATTCCTCATTACACCAGTACTGCATGAAACTGCTAGCAAGTATGAATTCAGGTAATTTGGAAACAGAAAATTCTTTATATCTGAAAGTATATTCCATTTTAAAGGCTGAGAAATTAATGAAGCAATGTATTCTATTTTTAGTATTTGTTCCATGCTTCTAGCCACCACTAAATGCATAAATGCAGAATACCTGCTTTTCTCGATTAAAAAATCAGAGTATGGGTAGGTTCACCTACTATGAAGAAAAAAAATATATATCGGGCACCGCTTTATAAAAAAAGTACATAACAGTGTGATATCAAGCCAATAGAGAACCATAAGTGTATCTGGGAAAGGTCAATTGTGCTTAAATGTTGCTTTCATGTCTGCATATCCCTTTTCTCCAGTTAAGGAAAACAATTAGTAGATGTTATTTTACAGCTGATTCTAAAGGGACAGTATACTAGACATGGCTATTAAAATGAATAGAATCTTCAGCATGGTTCCAAATATGCTTATGTAAATGGATTGAGGGGAAAATAAATTAAGAAAAAAAAAAACAAACTAAACCAAACAAGCCCTTCAACCTTTGAACTGAGTTTTATAAGATCTGCAGAAATTAAAGCCATAATTTGGTGTTCCCTGAATGATCACACTGTATTGCACACAAAACAGGTTAGTGAAAATTCTTAGCTAATTGGAAAACATGCTGAAGTAAGCAGGTGCTATATAACACAAAACAAATATTGATCGTGATTGCCAAATGTACTGCAATATCTAACCATGGTGCTCTATGATTTAACTTTGTATAATTACTTTCAGAAAACCCTGTCATCAAATACAGGCCCACCTCTTATTTATTCTGGTGTTAGACTAAAATGGCCACATAAAACTCCTGTCCAGGTTTTATTTCTGTTTCAGCTGTTGTGTTTGTATTGAGGTTTGATGCTCAGCCAATTATTCAGTTAAGAGCATTCTCTTCAAGAGAATCAAAGCTGATAAAATGTCCATAAAATCTTGCAAAAGTCCATTAGAAGGGTCTTGTAAATGTAACGTCTGGTACAGTTTTGGGATTTACACCTTGTGTTGTCCTTTCACAGAAGCAAACATGCACAATACCACTGTAATAACCTCTTGAAATCAGATAATATTCCAACAGCTCAGTTTCACTGACAGAAGGGGCCTGGGCATAAGCCAAGAGGCCCAGGTGCACTATGTCATGCCAGTATTTAATGCAGCCTAATATCAGATAGATGCTAGTGAGAGAAAATACTCAGAATAAAGTACAGATAATAGCACGGTCAACCACTCATTGCTAAATTACTTCTGCTCATCGTGCTGTGAGCTTTGTATTAAATTTTTTCGTCAAGTGGCAGGAATCATAGGGAGAAGTGGCTCAAAACTCCCTTCTTGTAACCCTGGATAAGGATCTATAATATTAGGCTTTCATATGATAATGGCAAATGATGCCCCTCTTTGAAAAATTTCAGACTGGTAATGAAAGTCCTAATCAGATTGTTGTTGCAGAGAACCAGGAGGTGGGAAATGATGCCTTTCTTTCCCCTCCCCTCTGTTAGCAAATTCAGCAAACTTGACAACATGGGATAAGTCTTGGAGAATTTATCTTACATGAATTTCCAACAAAGCCTGTCGGTTGTTTTATAAAGCTGGAAGGTAGTGCTTTAATAAAAGCTGCACCACCGGAGGCATTTTCATTAAAGGCTCTCTCAAGACAACATCACAATGTTTGCATTATCCTCCCACACTCCCAAGAGAATACAAGCACTACCTTTTCAGCAAGAGTTGATATTGTGTGTGAAGGCATGAGAAAAGATGATTAGATTTTGCTCTTACTCACAAAGTAACCGCCTGCAACAATGCTGTGGTTGAGATTAAAATTCACTGATTTGTGCTGTCCGCCATTTGAATGCTATATTGTTGGGTTTTTTTTCAGGAAAATATATATTCTAAAGGTTTTAATAGTCAGTTTGGGGAATGAAGATTTTAATCCTAACCACACATTATTCTCAATGACTATACTATTTATGCTATCTGGGCTCTTAAATAATGACAGTAATTAGCCGATTAAGACACTATAGAAAACAGGTGCAAGGCTCTGGAGTGGAAACACCGATGTACAGTATTAGGGAACTCTGGCATTTAAAATGATTAATCTTTTCAGTGTGTTTAGCAACAGGAAACTCAAATCACTGAATTCTGAAATATGTTATCTCTGTGGAAAAATTTCACACACATACACTGAATGCATATTTAGAAAGGATCGCTGACGTTTTCACCCGTTTCAGTGGACTCACCATCTGTGTAGACTTCTCTGCGCAGATGTCCTGGCTGGTGTTTTTGCTTTTTGGCAGGTCGCACCTTCTGTATTACAACAGCACTCATGTTGCTGTCAGTAGATACAGGGCTGGTGGGTCTAGGACAGTGTGATGCATGAAAATGTCTACGGCCTGGAAATTGTTACAGAACAACAGTTATTTATTTTTTTTTTCATCTAAAAGAAGATGTTTCATACTTTCTCTTTTTTTCACAGACCTAGCTATATGAACCCTGAAAATACACTGTTGGAACACTAATAAAACTTTCATACTTCCTGTAATCAGTTTTAAAGTGAACTGTAATTAAATCGAAACATTTGCTATTATATCAGTATGCAGCCGGGCTTAGCTGCACAGAAATTATCCAGCTGCTTGGTAGCTGGGAGCTCCTACCCCAGGAACGTGAACTCTGTCATCAGACAAGCACAAGCAGGCTTCCAACCCTGTAACTTTCTCGAAACAACAAAATGTTTCACTTTTAAGATGGGTTTCACCACCCCTTGCTCAGCCAGTGTGAGGTCACCCATGCCATAAACAAAGGAAGTCACCAGCGGGTCTCAGGGACAGATGCTCCACCAGTCTGAGTGAATTACCAGGAAGGCATCAGGGATATATGACCAGCATTTTATCACAGCTTATTTGCAGATAAGAAGTGTCCCATTTTTAGGACATGTGGTTAAGTATGGGTAATAACAGTACACAAAATTAACTGCATAACATGAACTTGACTGTTGTAAAACTATTTACCTGTAATAGTAATGGGATGTAAAAAGACCATTTCTAAATATATAAATTTACACACACACAGGTACGCATATTTATATGAAATTAAATGTATAAAATGGGTAAAATCCTGGCCCCATGGGTATGAATGGGAGTCTTGTCACCTATTTCAATTGGCCAGGATTTCATCCAGAATTACTAAATTACCTCCCCTCTCACTCTTCATGATGAACAGCTGTGTTGAAATGAAACAAAGGACTGTTAACTGGGAGAGGATATCGGAAACGGGAGGAAGGTTGCAAATCTGTGGAGTCAGGATGGACACAGTTCTCCAGGTCTGACAGTTTAACAGGATTGATTGGCAAAACATTCATGGATCTGCCTGAAACCTGGATCCCATTCTCTGGTATTCTTATTAGCTGAATTATAAGAATATGCATTGGGCCTAATCAGCTTACTGATTACTTGCATATATCCTGTGTTACTAGGAACCATTACACTGTAAAACATTAACTATTTCAAATAACGTATTTTGTATGTCCACTGGTGATTCAGAAGAAAAAGAAGAAACGTATGCATAAGGCCTTGCTGCATATGCATAATTTATAATCTAAACTGCAACTAATAACAGCTGTCAAATTTTGAAACCAATGCAAGTCCATTTCACCTCAATAATAGAGCAGTAAAAGCTTCAACAGCATTCTTCAAAAGATAACAACAAAATATAAAATAGAAAATAATTAGATTACAGGGGTTTTTTCATATCCAGGGGAAATATGACTCTAAATGTTTACTATGTATCTGGACATTTCAATACAGAGGGATTAAATCTCTGATAAAGAGTGACTGAAAGCACTGGGAGCTTTACACTAGGAAAAGGATAAAATTATACAATTGTGGGTTGTTCCTCCCTGCCCCATTCAGTTCTGTGTGCAAGTACCATCAGGTTTGAGGTTTAGTAATAATCAATGAGACCAAAAAATCAGGAACTACTTATGAAAAACAATGTAGAGCAGCAATTTATTTGAACTGTTTCACCAAAATTCATTTTCTGCCTCTTCCACTAGTGTAAATTGACCTCCCCTCCTGAATTTCTGAATGTTGTAAGAACCAAAGGAATCCAGGATGTGGCTGTGGATATATACATTTCACAATGCCTGACTTTTTTTTTTTTTTTTTCCTTCTTTTCTCTTTTCCTATCAAATAGAGGACAAACTCACCTCCTGCTGCATCCTGCATTTGACGTCTGGCTACTTTCAGGCCAGCATATTCTGCAGCTGCTGCAACAGCCTGTGCAAAATCTGCATCAGTAAAAAATGATCCATCAGAAGAGCTAACACTAGACCGCCCGCTTGAGATGTTATCTTCTTCAGAGGCTGAGCCCCAGCCATTGATCATGGACCCTGTTACAGAACTCTCCAAATCCCCAACGCTGGAGGCAGGTGTCTGCTCAAGGCCACGCAAAAGGAGCCTTCTGTTCTGCATCTTGGCAACTTCTATATCTGCCTCATCCTCTTCCTCTTCTGGTGCATCAGTATCCATATCAGAGACCAAGGGCCCTGAGATATATCCATAGGTATGTGGTGGGGAGATAGGCCTTGGAGGGGGTGGAGGACTCACAGGTTGACGTCTGCATAAAAATACAAGGGTAAGAAGAACTGAAGTCACATAACATAGTTCAAAGAAATAGCAGATTGATGAAAATATTTTATTTCCCAACAAGTTTGACTTGCCTTTTTAAATCAACAGAATTTATATCCAAAAGTTTCAGGGTTGGCTTTTTTTTATATTTTGTATTTTTCCTGTAAATCAGAACTGACAGTTACATAGCTTGAAATCTACCACAAAGAAACCTGAGTTTTTAACGTGGTTCCTTTATCACTGTTTTTAATGAAAAAAGGCTTATTTTGCATGAAGCAGCACATGTACAGCTAGGCAAAGAGGTGGTTACAGTTCATGTGACTGTTAAAAACAATTATTTGTGCATCCTTGAGAGTATGATCAAAAGAAGTGTCTGTATATTACTCCAGAAGCTTGAAACTATCGATGTTAATAGATGCCTCTATCCAAACATTTTGGTCCATAAACGCTACCTTCCCTCCACCCACCCATGATTCAGAAAGATACGAAGAGAGATATTGTTATTTAAGTACTTTTTTAATTGGTCTAGGTGATAATATAAAGAAAGAATTCTCTACTGTAATGTTAGTTTTAGGTCTTAAGGATACCAAAATGCATATGGGTTAATTTATTCTGAGCTTAAATCATCAGTTATTGTGTCTCCACCTTAATGAGGCAAAGTATTAGATATCATTAGATGAACAGTCAGTTTAGTTACTACTTCAGCTCGGAAGTCCCAGGTAGTATCATTGTCAAACATGCATGCTCTTTAGCTGATACTTGTCTGATAGGAAGAAATACATTCTGCAGCAATGGCTGTACCTCTGGCTTTGTTTACCAGCAATTTCTACTGCAGTCTGCTTTGTGAAAATTCCCTAAGTATTTTTCCATTGTAAATTTTTGCCTCTTATTATGCTATTGACAATACAGTGACTCCCATAAACTGTATCTTTTCTTTTGGTGGGGATGTAATTTAATAAATGGGAATACTTACTAATTTTGAAAGGAAAATTTAGCAAGGAGAAAACTAATACTCTGTGGCAAGAGCAACCTGGACCCCCCTGGACTACATCATCTTGCCACTGTTTTCCACTTGCTGTATTAAGTACTGAATGGAATGAAGAAAAGGTCAGTTTGGGATATATACCAAATAATGATTTAATAAGTGCCCCCCAAATCCCAGGAGCCACTGCTACATAGGAGCCTCTACTTGCCTTTGACTAGAGACCTTGCCCAATAACATTTTACTGCCTTAATTTAAAGCTCTTGTGACAACTGTCCTTGTAATGTATTTGCTAGTCTTCCTGTTCTCTAGGTTTTGGTGTTAGAAGACAGGCAACTGGTTACAAAATCTGTTAGCGTTCTTGAAAATATAGCTTGCCTGCCAACCTTTAAGGATAGGCTAATTGAGAGCAGCTGGTTCATGGGCATACAGAATTAACAATACTTCGTTCACTTTATCTGATGCCATGGTTCTCGCTTTACCAGTGACATTGTCTTCTATCTCAGCTCTTGCTTTAATATTGATATCATCTGCTATCTCACTAAATATGTTTTTCTCTGCTAGTCCACACTTCAAGAGCACAGATTTCTATTTCAGTTTGCTATACTTCTAGCAAGCTGACTGCACAGAGAAGTATTATAGCACCCCATCACCACCAGAATCATATTCTAGATGCTGGTTCTGATCAGAAACTGATATAACATTCAGCAGAAATACAAGTAAAGCTAATAAATATTAGTATTAGCTAACATAGGTAACAACAGTATTTTAGACATAATTTTCACCATAAAGCCATTATTTACGAAATCCCTGAAAACAGTAGAGAGGCACCATTCAAAATGTATTCTTAAGTGGAAAGTATTGTCACACCATTATTAAGAACAGAAAAACCCCTTCTAGAGTGGGCTACAGCTGTTAAGCACATCCAACTCCTAAACAGCAAAGCCATGGGTCATATCAATGCTGTTAGATGGAAAAGACAGTCACCCAAGCCTTACAAATCAAGTAAATAACATTATGTGAATCAGTTTTAATTGACGAAGGGGATGCAGCAAAAAGAAAAGAAGCAGTGTTTGAAATAGTAAGACTAAAATGACAAATATAGTCACTGACAATTCTAGGATTTTCAGCAAAGTTGGAATTAACCACTGTAGGAAGAATAAAATAAATATACATTACATTTTCAGAGTCCACTCAATGAGTAAGATATATGCCTTAGGAGCTTGAACCGAAACATCCTTCCAGATATTTCTGCTACTACTTTTGATGACATTTACAGTGACTAGCTATGAGTCTTTGTGTTGAACAAACCTCCTGTTTTCCAGGCAGTTGCTGGCTGGTTATGCATGTTTGCATATATCTTTTCCAATGCCTACTCCATTCTCTATGTGAGCATGCATCTCCCACTCCCCAGAACATGGTAGCTGAGATTCTGGAAAGTCACTCAGAACACATCTCTCACTTAGCATTTCTCTTTTCCATTAACATCCAGCTAGTTTAACCTCTAAATAACCCAGAAAACTTAAGTGATTAAAATGAACACGTCTGTGCCCTGACATATCATGGCCAATGGAAATTACAGGAAAGTATTATTAAAAGAGTAATGTTAAAGACTCAGGAAGATAGAGGAAGAAAAGATGATACACAGTGTTACCATAAAGAATAAAGAAAACAAGACAGGACGAGGCAGAACAAGTAGAATGGGGGAGCAAAAGTACAAGCAGATATAGGCCCTTAAAAAAAAAAAAAAGAGGATTCATAACTACTACTTAAAAAGGAAAACATAAAAATGAACTAAATTTGAGTTCTAGAAAATACATCCTTGAATGTCCAGTAAGCTATATTAATCTAGTCAAAGTTCTACAGTTTACTCATCAAGATAAAATTAACTTCATCCTAATAGGCCTGTATTTCACTAGTAATAGAAAGTATGACTATTGCAGGTAAGTTTTTGTATTTGTGGCAATGAACAATATGTGCAAACCACTAGAGGAAAAAAAAATAATCAAAGAAATATAATTTGTGATAGAAAATCTGTGCTTTCTTAACAAAAAAGCAAGTCAAGTAAGCATCATACATAAAAAAGCCTCATTCAGAACTCACTGTTTATGGAAGACAAGCTGTAAGAGTGTATAATAAAATAGTCTGTACTAAAAGCAACTCAGAGAAGAAACAATTTCTCTGTTATAAATATCTATCTTTATTAATGTTGGTCATTCCTTTAAATAAGGGCAGATGGAAATGTTAAGAAAATTTTGCGATCAATAATTTCCTGTATTAGGATTTATGAGATGAGGAAAATCTATAGGTTATATAAATTATATATTTATATATATTCATACATATTGGTGACAAGTTAATTGCACAGTTACTGTGAAATAATGCATGCTATTTTATGGTAATAATGCAGTAAATCTGTTGGAAACAATGGAACTGTAATTATATGGTAAGCTGTGTTAACGATACCACTTTAATATCCTGATGACTGTGAACTTAACTTATGTCAGCATTGTATGTACTGTAAAGTGATATACCACATTTCTTAGGTTATAAATAGTTCCAGAGTCCTAGAACAGAAGTTAAATATTAACAGATTAAATATCACGGGGAAAATCTTGGCCTCACTGAATTCAACAGGAATTTCCAGTGGGGCTAGAATTACTTTTGTCACATCTCTCTCACTATATTTGCAGTGACACACCTCCGGTCAGGTTGGTGTTGTATGTGTCCCAGATCCTCCTGACAGTCCTGTAACATGGGCTGGAGTTCTTCCTGGGGAGAGGGGGTGAGAGTGGCAGTTGACTGATGGCTATAGGAGACGGCGGCTGGAGAGGAAGCTGCTCCTCGGACAGGTGGAGTAGGACCTCGCTCATCTTCTTCCTCTTCCTCTAGCTCATCCTGATGCAGATACATCCTTGCAGGTGGGACAGGACAAGGAATTTCTTGGTCATAGCTAAAATTAATTTTTTTAAGAAAATAAGGACTTAATTTTTTACTGTGTATTTAGCATATCTGATACCCATATAATTAGCCCAGGGAAGAAAAAAAAAAAAAAAACAGACAAAAAATAGCATTACATGTGCTCTTGAAAACAGCTTAGTAGGAATGTACTGTGTGGATGTATACCACTGTCAGTAAGTGATCTCTACATAGTCACACTACAGCTAGATGAGGAGTGCCAGAACAGTACTGCAGGAAGGTCTCACTGCCAGTTTGTAGCACAAATTACAGTTCAATTAACCAGTGATTAAAGTGAGAAATGGATGTATTAATTTTTCTTACCTTTCATCCACCGAAAGACTGTAATCTTCACTATTGCTGTGGGGAGGTGGATGTGCTGGAGGGGGTGGAAGAAGATCTGCCCAGTTCATGCCTGCTTGCTTGGGAGCCTTTGGGGTCCGAGCACCCTTCTTGTGCCCTTGACTCCCTGTGAGTAAAAAGCAGTGCATATTTGTAATGCTTTTAAGTACCTGCTCACTACTAGCTTTGACAAACAAAATAACCATAGTCCGTACCAGACCCTCTTGAATTCTCTGGGGATTTACTGTTCTGCTGAGTTGGGATAAACTATCACTCTTCATTTTTACACCAATTTGTAAGTGCAGCTTCTTTGCAGATTTATGCTACATTTTAAGCAGTTGAATTTTACCAGAAACTTTATATAGCATGGAAAAGCATGCATGGGATACAAAACTTGAATTGTTAATAAAGAGTCAAAATGTGATAAAAGCATAAATTAATTTTACAAGGAGTGTAATTAAGAGTGAGCTTCCTACTTCTATTAATTATATTATAGATTATTATCTAAACCAAATGAGCTGTAGACATATTTTCTAAAGTGCCTTTATACTATTTAATTGCTGGAACCTAAAATACAATATGATACAGATATGATCTATTAAAGTTCCACTGTTGCATTTAGTCACTGAATATATGTAATTTGTACTTGTCCACTGAAACATTTTAGGCACAATGAAATTACTAGTTTTAGTCTAAATGGCAGGTGCAGTTGAAAATAATTGCTGGAAGAACTAAAATAACAGAAAAAATAAGAAAGAAGACAGATGAAGTATGGCACGAATGTTTTCTACTACTATTGCTGGAAAAATATATTTCAGAACAATGCAGCTTTAACAGTTCCAATAATGTTGAATAAGACCATTTATTCAGGTGGTTCTGAATTTTAATGTTAGAAATGGCTAAGGTAAGAAATGATTCTACCACTGTTCCTTGCTATACATTTCTATCCTTTGTTATTGTTACTACTTTAACTGTAGGTAGTCACTGTATTTTTGAGTATGTTTCAGAATCCTTCACATCGCCCCCTTCCGCTGAGGCATGGTTTTACATTACCACAAGTTAAGACATCCACATGATTAAGTATATTAGAGTGAGATTTAGGGAGCTTGTTTCTTCTCACTTCTGCTGTCTCAGTTTTTCCATTCTTATAGGCAGTAATTCTGCTTCTTAATGTTCCACATTTGCTGCCAGATATGAGTATGTTTTAGCTATGTACAATTATTTTTCTGGTATCTCTGTATGTCAAGCAAGACCCTTATTATCCAAGGTGACCATCATGTGCACCCTAAACACCATGAGATATACTAGATTCAGCACAATTTATTATTCTGCTCACCTTGCTTCATTCCTGCTGGAGTCCTTGGTATAGGATTAGAAATTGTTAGTGTTATGAATAGCCACAATAGGAGTCGGCATGGAGGATACCACCTTCTCATTTTTAATTTGCCTGGATTCATACCCCTGAGGCACTTCAGGCTGAATTTCAGGTCTTAGTGTCACTAAGCACAGGCTCAGCACCATATCCTGATGTTGTAGACCTGGGAACGGACAAAAGGCTGGCTCCCAGAAGAAAATCTCTGAGCAGCTGGGAGGTCTGGGAGCTGTACTTATCTCACCCCAGTCACTGAGAACTCAGGTCACCCAAAGGCATAGCAGGCTCATCCACATATATGCCTCTGCTGTGCCTCAGTCACAATCAGTCAAGATTCAGGTTAGGATTCCACAGGTTGGGATTCAGGCAACTAGACTATCAAAGGCAACAGCAGAACAAAAGTTCCTCATCTTGATTAGCCAATGTAAAGTCCAGGGTGCTGCTGATTTGTGACCATAACTTAACCTGTAACTGGCTTAATGTGATAGTCATAGGCTAAGCATCAGACTCACCATAAAGCCCCAAACCAAGCCTATGTGTAGTTTTAGCTCCAAACATTTCAACACACCTTTACCAGAAATCAAAAATGAAAATGAACAGGTTATGCAATGATTAGAAGCAATAGCTTTTTAATTAAACCGTATTCTGTGACTTCAAAACATAGTGTGCAATTGCAGTACTCTGGTCAGCATTCTCCAACACAAAAAGCTGTCTTGTTTCAAACTTTTTACAAAGGACTTTAGATATTTTGAGTAGGAGATGCAAATGAGAAACAAAATTTGACTTTAATTATCTACCGTCTACATTTGAATGATGTACAAGAAGAGTTTTGACATACTGCCACAGAAATCTATAAAAAAATTATATATGAATTTATGCTTTTTTACTCAATAAAATGCATGGGTTTAATTTTAAAAATGAAAAATTTCACAAAGTAGCTCTGTTGGGTATCAAACATTCTGGTATCCTGTAACAGTTCATGAATAAGGTTGTCTTAAGTGAGTAGACCTAAGAAACAGAAAAGAAATCAGTAAAGCACCAGAAGAGTAATATATATATCGTTAGGAAATACAACTTCTTTTTGATTTCATGACTTCCACAATTTTGGACAACTGATTACTTCATTGACATTTTGACAGGAGTAAGCAATCACGAGGATCCAACAGAAATACAGACACCTATTGGGCCAGTTTTTATGCTGTTTAACATTCCTGTGCTATATTACTGTCAGTGGGTTCCTCTCCATCATCTCTTCTGTAAGTCCAGTAACTAGTGCTAACCATGGCTAGAGCATCCAAGCACCATAAAAACCTAATGTTTGGAAAACACTGTAGATACTCACCAGATGTGCTACTGCCTCTGTCTGAGCTGTTGTAGGATCCACCTGTATTCTGGTCATATGACTGGTTGTATGGAATAGTTGGAGCAATGCTGTCATTTACCCGGTAATCTGCAAGTTCAATAGTATAGTTAATACTACCCTTCAGAAACACACCCACTTTTATATACCTGCTTTATAACACAAACTAAGATCTCCTGAAAATAGTGAGGAAGAAATAAATTCATAGTTTGAAAGGAAAGTCATCCTATAATCACGTTTTATTTTTATCTTGTCTCTAATGGTAAGTTTAAGGGAAATCATGGGAATTTAGTAGCTCCACAGCAGAAATGAAGTAAAATGAAATCCTGTGCACAGGGTTGTCGCAATGCCTCTGCAACGATGAAGTCTCAATGGATATATATATATGACCTGTGTGAGCATTCTGCATATGAATAGACTGTCACCTTGATTAATTTTCCATGGTCTCTGCTTAATTTACACATGTAGGGCAGCCAACGGACTGTGGTAGCTACTTTTTATATTTCAAAGGTGACAAACCCACATAGGAGTCAGCCCTGTATTACAAGGGCTGAATGATCTGCTGGAGCAATAATGCAGCTTCACTGAATTTGGCTTACAACAGAAGATGTCTTTGTTTAATGCCTGCTGGCTCCAAAAAGATTTCTATTTAAATTGGGTCATGCAGGTTCTAGCTACAGGCAGGGCTTTTCTTTTGCTAATGGCTGTTTCCATAACTTCCTTCTCCAGTTTCAAAGCACTTGATATACACGTTACTTTTAAATCTAGATTTGGCAACCAGATCTGTAAAACTTTATCAGAAGTAAAATACTCATCTAACAAAACAGTACTCTCATGCCAAAAAGAAATTACAATTTACAGACAACAGGAAGAACCTGAGTTACTCTTCATACAGCAAACAAAACTGTGTCATAAACAGAACCACTGGATATAAAGTGACAATGAAGCACAGCGTGTAACTCATCAGAATGGTTATTTCCCATCACAAAAGCTGTAGGTATAATCATCTGCAAGATGGTTTTAACTTAGGAAATGAGAAAACCGAGATGAGAATATTGACTCATAAAATAGCAAATCAAACCAAAAATAAACAAAACTAAGAATCCAGTCCCCATCTGCTGCAGAAATGTTTGTGATAATGTAAGCATGGGAAAAAGAGCAAAATGATAAATTCCACACTCGACTGTATTCTGTAATAGTTTCTCAGCCTAGTTGCATTCCAGAGACCATGCTGAAGCCCTACATACCGCATATGTTTACACAGAGGATAAACAGTAAATCAACACTCTGAAATATGTATATATGACTGTCAGCAGACAATGCTTTAAGGGGGCCTTTCCACACTACAATATGCTAGAGAATATGCAGCTGCAATATACATAGTTTGAAAGATGCAGTATCTTCCAGGGCATAAAAACCAAACATGTTTTAATTCAAAAGCAGATATACACAATTTGTGAAAGAAAACATAATTACAAAAAAATAATACAGCTTTCACCCTCTAGTAAGGAGCCACAAAAATTGAATTTTCTTTTGACATGTTTATGTCAAGGGAAGGTGTCACATTTTACATTGCCCTTTGAGCTCCTCTGTGAGTAGATGGGTCCAGAAGAGAAATCAACATTCCTGTAATGAAATGTATCTTTTTACTGGATAACTTATCACTATACAATAACTGGAAATACAACAATCCATGCAAAAAGTTCCAAGTCAGAATGGGTCCAGTTCCTAGGGATACTGTTTTGCAAATCAGGTTATTAAAAGAGGTTGCATGGTAGCCTGGAGGACTAGCAAGAAATCACATACCTATTTCTTCCAGCTCCCACATATCATATTAAAGAAACATGCCCTCAAGGCCACAAAAGTGTATTCTGATGTTTCCCGTTAATGCTGAAATCAATTTATTTTTAGCTTCTGGATCCACAGACTTTAGTCAGGGTAACAAAGGAATTTAGTCTCCCAAACTGTGTGCGGTAGCATTGCCTCTCGATACGTGAATCGAAGGCTTGCTAGGAAAAAGTCTAAAATGAATTGGATCACTTCATTTGTGTCCCCAGTGTACAACACAATACAATTTTGCAGAGTTTGATATGCAAAATTCCATTCGTTTACATGAACATGTAGTTTTAATTAGTCTCCATCCACGACTGGGAAGAATGGGTTGACCTATTTAAAATTTAAGGTAGAGTATAATGTGACTACCATGCATCTGGCTTATGAATAAAATATCTGGCCTCTGTCCTAACCAATCCCTTAACTACGGTTAAATTTAAATTAATCTCAAATCCATAGGAAATGTATTTTATTTAAGTCTTTTCTAAAGATACAGCTTGTTATGTTTTATAATAAATTCAATATCTGAGGGTTATTATGGTGCTAATTAACTTTCTGACACTGCTAACTGTGGATTTTTAAATCTAAAGAGGAAGAAATCTAAAAGCACCACAGAAGTCTGTAATTGCTGAACCTGAAAGCTTAAGACTCCCAGCACCAGAAGGTCAAAACTCCTCTGATGCCTAAATAGGAGAAACAAGCTAAAAGCTCTTCACCTTTGTTTAATTTGTTTTGCTCCATAATGTTGTACTGTATGGGTGCAACCTCTTGCTTTTGCTGAACAGAGGGTTTCCAGTGTTTCTCATTCGAATCCCCGCTGCCATTGTTAACATTATTGCTGATATTTGACTGGATGAGTTGAGTGGTGGCATAAGGAGTGGGCTGCCCAGGTTGGCTGACAAATCTTCCGTCCTTTAGATTTGGACTATTGAAGGTTTTCATCTCATTGATTTTGTTGCTGAGGTCCACGTCACCATATACAGTTGACTCAGGCAACATCAGGTTTGTTTGCTTGTTGTCCAGCTGATTGTTGTAATTTGCTATACAATCGGCTAACCACAGAGGAAAGAAAAAAGAAAAGGTCATTCTGTTCGCTTACACTGTACTTTCAATGAAATTCCCTTTAAAAAGTTTTTAGTGCATAACTATATGGCTTGCATCCATGAACCAGAGATACTGTAATTAACTAAATAATTTTCAGAACACTATTTACCTTATAAGCCACCGCTTCTGAAGTGGTGTTCACTGTTCTGATTCACCGTAAATTCAGACCTTCTGAATTGTATCTACGATGACTTACCTTGCTGGGCTTTTTTGACAGTGGCCACATAAGCATTCACATTTTTTGACATTATTGTCAAAGCAGTAGAGATATCCAGTCAATAACCAATTAAAATAGTTTCCATTGAAAGGAAAAAATCACCCAAAAAATAGTAGCAATAACTACTACATCTCATGTCATCTCAACAGCATTTAGAATTTCTTGCACTTGTGATAAGAAACAGAGATACAACAGATTTTGATAAAACAAATTGAAAAATGATGACACGCAACAGAATTAAAGAGAAACAGAAAGGTAACAGTACCCAGCAGCAAGTCTTTATTTGATCATTGTTTCCTTGTACAATCTTATATTTTGCTTTGCAACAAAAAGACAGGAAAGCAGTCTGGAATTTTTGCTAATTTTTAGTTGCTTTGGATATTTCAAAGTAAGTAATACCATCATCCTGTATGCTAAATATATAGGCGTAAGTTCATTCTTCTAATAGTTACTGCATCATGAGATCACCACAAATTAGACATGTACTGATGCTCCAGCCACTAATGTGTGAACCTGTATGCCTGCCTTTCCATGTTCTCTTGCCTCTGCATGACAGCAGCTCCACACTTTTTTCCTCTCCATATCCAGTCCACTAGAAGAATACTAAATGGAGTAACACAGTTTGTGGGTCAGAAGTTAGAAGGCTTAGTGAAAAGAGCATTCGATGATCATTAAGCAAAAATTCTCATTTGTCAGTTGATTAGTGCATCAATTATTACATAACGATCACCAGGAATATAGTTTTCCTCTTTTAAAAGATGTATTTGTGCTAATGAGTTTGATGCAAAACTTGAAGCCCATTACCTGTGGCCACAATTAATTTACTGGAGAGGGTGCCAAGTAAAACTAAGTAAAGAATTCAGGATTTGACCATTACACTAAGTGAAATAACTACTAAATATAGAGGATGTTAGATTTCAAAATATTCCCTAATACATACATCTTTTTTGAGAATGTTTCCTGAAAAAGAGAAATAAAACACTACTTTTTTTTTGCCCCCCACATTTTCAGTGATTAAGGAACAGTATTAGAACATGCCACATACAGTTTATCTTTGCACATTTCATGTCCCCCAGCTTATGCATTTTGAAGGTTTTAGTGTTTGATATATTTTTCTTTCGTATGTGAGCAGTTATTTATTGCTTCACAGTCTTCAATTTCTTGAGTTTTACATATAAATGCCTTTTTTTTTAATTTCTGCTTTTTCTTTCACCAACTGAAGCCATGCTAATCTTTCCTCCTTTCCAAGTTTATCATACAGTATTCAGCAATTATATATTCAGCATATTCTTCATTTCTAATGTCTATAGCTTTGCTATAATAGCCTCGCAGAGTCACTTACAGCATGTATTTTTACCTCCTTCCATTTTCAGCTACATCCGATTTGTGTGTAGGGCAACATAATCAATACAGTATATGCAGCAGGCACATTTTTTTATGTAGACGCATTAGAATTCCTCATACAAAGCACTTAAGCAAAACTGGTTTACCTATGTGACAGGAGATTTATTCCATTAAATTTTTCCTTTTAGAACAACCTTATCCCATTCTGTAGACTTAGAAGACAGCGCTATACTTAAAAAATGTACAGTTGTTTAGCATGTTCACAGCTATAAAGGGGATATCCAACTCTGCTGCTTCAGAGCACAAGCCAGGCCCACGCTGACATAATTAAGATACTTGCCAGATTTTCTAGGACAGAAGAGACTCCTATGAGCACCTTGTCTGACCCTCAAGCTCATAAGCTCTACAGGAAAGGAAGGAATCACTTTGCAATGTAACCAAGCTTAATATAAAAGCTAAATTGAGAAAGAATCCACTGCACCTTGTGACAAGATGTTATGATAGTTTACAACCCTCAAAAATGTGCATGCTCTTCCTTCTCTGAATTTGTTGAGTTTCAGTTACTAGAACTGTACTTGCCACAATAAAGCATCTCTGTATCAGAAATCTTCTTACATAGGTATCTGTGGATGTGATATACTAAGGCAGGCTAAGATCCAAGTCTCTAGTATTAACATCTCTCGCCTTCTGAAGCACCTGGCACTGGTCAACTGTCAGACAGCATATTGCAGGAGACAAATTACCATCATCACATTATGGCTGGTTTCACACTGATTCAGGAGATAATGCTGTTTTGAACTTAGGCAATTTCACTATAGGTAATCACACTCCCTCTCTGAAATACTGAGAAATGCTACTACTAAAAAACAGCTAAAGATGCTGGTAGTGGAAAAGAACACTTTTCATTCCTCAAACAAATGGGGTTAACACAGAAGGAACCCAAGGTCTGTTTTTAAACAAAAAATGCAACAGTTAGCACTTCCAGATAGATTTCCCCAACTATGTTCCCACGGAACTCACAATGTTTTCTTCAAGAGCACTCCTGAGTCCCACCCAAGCTCCCAGGAACTACTACTTAACCTAACATTTCATAATTGCTTCTAGAGTGTGAAGTTAACTTCTTTATCCACATGCCCTGAACAGAAAACCAGCTATCCGATTTTACAGAATGGCAGCCCAAGGGAGATTTTGAATGTGCCAAAGTAGACTGACTGTCTTGCACGTATTGTAGCAATGTTTTATTTCTTGCTTCCCATCACACCCAAACCAGAAATAAAATCTCACTAGTTTTATATTTGTACTCCTGCATCCAAGCAATAAGGATGTACAGAACAACTTAAAAATGACCTTATCATCTCTTCTTCAGATGCTGAAATGTATCAGTTCAGTGTGGCTTTTGGTAATATTAAACTTTGCAGGGGCTCCTTCAGCCTACATCTTGCTACAACTATCCAAAGGGGACTGAAAAAAGGGATCCAAAAAGGGACCAAAAGCATAATCATGACATTGAGGAGAAACTATATTAAATCTAAATTCATCGGAAATAAAAGCCCAAACAAACCTGTACACTCCTGCAAATATCAGAAGTATATTCTCTGTAAAGAAGATTCCTTAGAAAGGTAGAAACATAACTCACCTGGCCGACTGTATGTTGTCAGGTTGCTATCACTGTTTCCATTGCCAGAGGTGCAGCAGTTGATGGAGCAGTCATTGTGATTGTTCCCTGTGTTAGGCCAAGTATCTGCTAGCCATGGCTGAGTGGCTGGTTCACTGATGTTTAGGAGTCCTGGCCTTTAAAAACAAATACTGGTCATTTCAAAAATTAAACAAAAGCATTTTCACTTTGTAAATATATTCTTCACAGAAGGTTAGATATTACAGAATAATATCACATATTTAAAGACTTGAGCATTGGAAAATACATCTTGATTCAATTATTTAATGGTTTCTAGTCTCCTGTATAACCTGTTCCTTGATAAGACACTCTGAAGCTAACAGCCATGGACAGCATCAGTTCAGTTTGCTGAACTACGCATATATGCTGGTTGGTGTGCAAACTGTACCTGTCACTTTGGTTTGGGGGCTTTATTTATTTTAATTTTCGGAAGGCTTATTTTTTACAACCCTTCTCCCTTTCTTAAAGAAAGAAAGGTAGAAAAGGGAAAACTGTCTAGTCAAACAGACAAAAAGTTCACACATGGAAGTGAGATGGATATGCAGAACTAAGAGCTGAGTTTGGATGTGAATATTCCCAAATTCTTGATTTTTGATGCCATGTTCTCCTCAACATCAGACAGTATTGCTACTGTAGATGATCAAAGGGAACAGCAGATTACAGAAACGTCTATGCTTGGGAGCATTTAGATCTCACTAAGCACACCAAGTCTGTTATATATCTTTGTTCATGAGTAAGTCACTCAGTTTTTATGTGGGTGGAACAGCAGTGGCTCCTAAGCAAGTTTAAAGTAACTAGGAAAACTCAACACCTTAAAAAATATCCAGATATTAATGCTGCATAGTGGCTGCATTTGGAATAAAGTGCATTCCTGCCATCAGCAGAAAGATGCAGTGTTCCTCAGTTTCCAAGTTGCTAAAATTTTCTAGTTAGTGTGAAAGATGCTCTGACAAATGTTTTGTAGAATCTTTAATGCCTCTTCAGTTTTCACACTAACAGTTCAATGGCATTGCACAGCCCTATACAATTTAAAATTGCCTCTGATAACTAAGGTGCTTTTAAAAATACATAATTTCAGCCACTGTCATATACGTATAAAAAGGAGCATGGTCTCTTTCATCACAGGATTTAACAGGCAGCTTTCCATTTGAAATAGTTCCCATAACATTACATGTGAAGCTCTTCGAAAATAAAATATGCTAATCCTCTTAAACTGCAAGTTGAGAATACAAACAGCATGCAGTTAGTTGAGGGGGATATAGTCTGTCACAGTGCCGCAGGCTTAAGTCATAGTCTCAGAATGACATTTAAAAGTTCTATACATATATATGTGTATATATATTTCTGTACTGCATATGTCATCTGACGATTTAACATGGGAGGTGATGAGGCTTGACTTACTGTCAGGCTAACAAAACAGCCAATACACATACACTAAACAAGTATTTTTTAAATAAACGTATAGTTATGTAGTCCTGTGCACAGGCCAGCTGATTTGAAATACTCTGCTTTTTTTCCTACTATTCTGCTCTTATGATGAAACTATACCTCAAGGTATTTGGAGGAGACAAAGCCTTCCAGAATGTTTCAGCATTTTCAAGATCTGTGTAATGGATTATCGGATAGACAGTCAAAGATACTTTGCATTCACACCTACTGTCATGTAAGAAATGTGGTGTGAGGTACATAAGTAGACAAAAGCTTAAATAATTGGAGACATTTAGGTGGAACTGTAGGCAAGAGATGTTTTCATTACAGCTTCACAGCCTGGTGATGATTTGAGATCGTAACTTCCAAAGATCTTAAATCTTTGCAGCAAATTCCTTGAATTGCTGTACTGGGTCTGGGGTAGGGGTGGACTGAAGAAGTGGCTGTGTGGCTGTCTAGCTTCTGGCTCGAGTCCATCCACCAAAATTACCATTACTTGAATCCTGTCTAGAAAAGGGATTGCCACAGAAGTGGCTATTATTTTTCAGCATTGTGGAAATGAGGATTATGCTGAAATATATCAGTGTGACAACCTGAATTCTGAATAATACTTTTAACATGCTCACAAAGCTGCACTTGGCAAAAATAGTAAACCTCTCCAAAATATTGCAAATGCAATGTAAGGAAGTGATAAACTCAGGTTTGGAAATCAGAGGAATGTTTCATATCTAAAAAACAATAATTTTTTTTTTTTTTTTTTTTTTTTTTTACATTGCAGAAGTATGTTTCATATTCTACAAAATATGGTACATCACACATCCTGTAAATGCTATATATGCAAATGAACAAAAGAAGCATAGGTGTTAACACCCTGAATCAATTACACTACTAGATTGTGGCACTGATGCTTAAAACTAAGACAGTAAAAAACAATGCTGTTTCTCTAGCACTACCAAAATGAGTGTATAAGATGTAGACACTTCAGGGTTCATTTCTGTCCTCTGAGTCTACGTGAGTGTGCTTTGTCTAGCTTCTGCTATGGGAAGAGCGAGAAAGCACAGTGGCACAAAGAACACAAAGGATGTTAACTGTGTATCTTTTTGAATAACCTTGTCGGGGAAACACAGGGTTCATCTCTGTTCTCTCTTATTTTCTCACTGTCCTGGGGTGAAGGCAGCAACCCAGTGATTTATAGATTTGTCCACTCAAAAATCACATGGCAACTGTTCTAGAGGTTTTCCTGCATGGTTTAATGGCTATGACAATGCAGCAGCAGACAGTGCTGGACAGAGGTATTTGCAATCGGTCTTAACATGCCAGGCTCACCATCAGTAGAGTAGCCTCTCCTCTGAACAGCATTCAAGAAGACTGGGAATGTTTAATTTTATCCCTAATCTTTATCATTACCAATTTTTTGTGCAGTCTTGTAATTTAGGAATCACAAGCTGTCACTTGTGAAACAAGAAGTGATATAGGAATTTGTTACCCAGCTTCTTTTTGAGATTTTAGAGTTTATTTCAGTGTCATGTCACATCTTTAACTGAGATGCTTATAAAAAGGCATGCTTGAATATGACCTAGAAAAAAAGAGGTGTGCTACTGACAGTACTCTGACCTGCCTTTTTGCTAAAAGCATAATTCTGCCTCCTGAAGAAAACTCCACCTCTACACAGAAAACGCAAATTACTGTTTTGTCCATTGTCTTTCATGAAGTAGTAACATAAACCCAGTAAATATGTTTTAGCTAAATCCTCAGTCTGGAATGGGCTTGGTTCTCAAAGTGCGGGGGCTTTAAATTTAAAATCTACCTGTTTCCCTCTCCTTCAGTGCCCTGTCTTGTGTAAGCAAGGCTTTAACTGTTTTGCATTCACGGCAAGTTTTTTTTTTCTCAAAAAGTCACCTTATGAGCCATTTATGTCTCCAGCATTTTTTTTCCAATAGATGTTTTCTTTCTTTGTAGAAGTTGTAAACCGGCTGTATTTCTTAATCTTCATAAATGCCACGACTTAATTACTTTTACTCCCTTAATCAGCTGGTAAGACAAGTCTTTATTTTGAAGTTTAAGTGCTCCCTCTGCTGCTCATTTTTCAAGATGCAGTTTTTATAGGTTAACAAAGCTGAAAATACTGTAACTCATTCTTTGGAAATCAACCTAAAAATTCTAACCATATATCCTTTTTCTCAACAGAAAAATATATGGCCAAAATGTATAAATAAATATAGTAAATTAAAACATATCTTTGCAAGTGATTATTCTGCCATCACTTACAAAGACAATTGTACTAGCATCCTTAAATTTAGTTGTACATGATTTTTATCTTTAAAAATGAAGCACATAATTACCTGCCTCCACTGCTTACGGCCTCTCCTCCTCTCTGATACGTTACTGTAATAGTTAAAGATAAAAAAAGGAAATAATTTAAAAACCACAAAAGACTCCTTAAATAGTACTATTACATTTGCCTTTGTTTCAATTTAGCTACAACAATAAACGTGCATTATTTATACATCAATTCTGAGTCTCCTTCCGCGAGCTATGCCTTCAAACACAAGTTAATACATAATACTTGTGCTGCTTGATAACTGCTAGTCTTAGCTCCGACAAATTTTCACAGTTCTGTACTGTTCTGAAAAACACAAACACACATATGTATTGCTTAAGAAAGCAGGAAGCCATACATCAGGTTGAACTTATCCCTAACATAACTCTGGTGACTTCAGTGAAGTTACTCTGTGGAAGAATTTAGGTCATATATTTATTTCAGCTTTTCTCTACCTTAGTATTTTGGTAAGATTAAAGAGGTATCATGATTCTATAACAGACCTTACTTACAACATAAACAATGGCTCATGACAGCTGAAACTGCAAAACCACATATTCTTTCTGAATGTTACTGCACTACACTCACGGAACAGGCACACTACTCTAAAAGTCCACTGAAGCTTTGCATTTTAGAATGTTTTACAATTGGATTTATTAATGATACTTTTTTTATCTAAAAAAAAAAAATTAAATGCATAGATCTTGGTAAATATGTCTGGCAGAAAGAATACTTCCTAAATTGGAAGGAAGAGTTTTACTAACATTTCAGAAGCATTATGCATTAACAAAGTGGATGTCCACATGCACTTATTTGTTGGCATGAACTGCATATCCTTCACAGGAAGCAGCATGGCTGAAAAGTTAGTTTTTTAGGATGCAAACATCCAAGAAGATACAGTGCTATAAATTCTGCAGGTTTGCATTCAGTTTGCCAAAGGGTTAAAGAGACTGCCTCCCTGCAAATGCTGATAGATTCTAAATTTTCCAACTAAGAATGTGTTGGAAAAAAAGCAGCCAAATTCTGCTCTTTAGAAGAACTCCGATCTGGGAGTCTGCATGAGAGAGATAAATGCTGGCAGTGATTAAAGTAACAGGATTAAAATGTAGGATGCATTGCTACAGGTAAGTCTTTTACTATAGGTAATGTTAAAGAAGAGGGTATGTGTCCATTTAAAGTCAATGGAACTAATGGCTGGGATCCTGGATTGAAAAACAACTTTTTTTTCTTTTATATGTTTTATATACTTTGTGTTTTTTCCAATTTCTTCTTAAAAAATCCCAGTGTTATTTATTTTGCAGCTCTGACATATCTTATGGAGCCCTGGTATTTTCTTCTAATGTTAAGAATCCAACTGAGAAAATATGTTAGCTAACCTACCAGCCTTTGCAGAGTTTCAGTAGTGTGCTATAATTGTGATTGCAATAGAAGCCCTCTGTTAAGTCAATTAAAGTAACAGCAAAATAGTTTGATTAGTCTCCACTGTGGATCTCAAAGGACTTCAGAAACATTAAGGGCCACTCTGACTCATGCCAAATAGTAAGCATCTCCACTGAACATAATAGGATGCCTTTTGAAACAAAATACTATTCAATGTGATTAAAAGCATAACCCATTATGATTAGGTCTGTGTGGATGAATTCAGACAGACATGACATTTCTTCATCTATGGTCCAGCTTGGAAGTATGTAACTCAGCTGCTGTCCAGAGGCCAAATTAGTACAGTGCTAATTTTGAGCTAATATGCCCTGCTACACATTGCCTCTTCTAATGTAAGCGTGCAGAAGAGGGCATAGCTGGGTTACCCTGCCTAGATATACATGTCCTGCAAGTATCATAGACCTCATGTGAATATAAGGGATTTAGAACAACAGATGAAGAAACAACCTCTCTATTCACTCAGGCTATAGCTAAAAGTAATGCATACAGTATACTGGTGTGTACTGAATATGTTGAATTTTCTTTACTGTAGAGGAAGAGGCACTGAGCTGCCCGACTGTGGGGGTGACTGAAGGTCACCTCTAAAGAATGGAAAGGCTGTCATGGACTTTGGTGGGCTGAGGCTTAGGTTATGTCAAATTTTGTACCTCTCCAAGCAAAAATAAATAGAAGATGATTTAAAACCCACTCTGAATTTGAAACACACCCCTGTTTATGGAGAACAGGATGATAATTTTAAAATTTCATAGCACAAATACAGTTTAAGGCAGCAAGCAAAGAAATATAACTACTATAGCACTTTGATTTTCTGTATCTTCTGAAGCAGACAAGTCCTAGGTCACTGGATTAACACAGATTAAAAGGAAAGAAAAGAAGTAAATGTTTCACCAAGTACTATCCCACTGAATCCCTTTCAAGTCAGCATCTGGGTTCTGCTAAGTCACTCCTCCCTCATCAGGAGTACTTTTTGCATGGCTAGATGCAGAAGGCCACACTACTCCACCATAATATACTAAAAGAGCCCAGGTTGTTAAAAACTGACGGTATCATGCTACAAAATGACATGCTTGCGTCAAATGGTATGCTACAAAATGGTACACTCAAATGAACAAGCATGTCAGCTATGAAGCAAATATACACTAATTAGAGAATAAAATAGAAATACCTGTCATTAATGAAATTGTTTGAAAAAACCCCTTCAGAACAGCTGGGCTGGTTATGTCAGGAAAGGAGAAACAGTACCACAAACACATGCTAAAGTAACAAAGAAGGGGGGAAAAGTGCAAATATATACCTGTTGGTGTGAAGGTAAAGGACGGGACTGAAAAATCAAAACAAAATACAAACTGGTTATTAAGCTGAAGAGAGAAAGGGAAACATACCACATTAGTATAAATCTAGTAGACAGCCTAACATAAAACAAATGTATGTAACTAACCCAGTAGTTCAGACACATTGATACAGAAATAAAATTAACTTTGTGATTCAGAAAGAAGCTTATCTCTGGAGGTACTATTCTAGAGGAAAAAAAAAAAAAAAAAATAACAAGCTTTACATTTTATTGTGCTCCTGAGGGGACTGGACTGTGGTTTAGCCTTTCAAATACCCTGGTATTTTAAGTTTTTCTGAATATCCTAGCACAAACAAAACCCCCACACTGAAGCATTTTAGAATGCAGAACGACAAATTCCTTAACAAAGCCAGGTCCTCTTGAAACTTATCTGCAGTTCACTAAGTAAATGTTCATTATGCTGAACTAATAGGCACACTTAAGTATTCAGTAAGGAAATAATAATCATATAAAGGAACAAAGAGGACTGCTATTTTACTGCCTCTGAATCAAGAACTGCACCAACTCTCACTGTAATGAAGGCACTACATTCTACTGTAGCAATTAATTTATGTTTTCACAGATGAGGCTGTTAAGAGTTATTTACTTTCTTTCTTACATAATCATAAAAAAAAAAAGTAAAATATCTTCCTAGATCTAACACCTTTCTACCTTTCAATCCTTGGCTTTAAGAGGAAAAGGTTAACAACAGAACAATGACATTGCTTGACAATCTTCGCTCTCACAGCTACTGTAAATCCTCTTTGGATCAATAGTGTCTCTAATCCAAATACAGAGCGCTAGTATCTGCTCTTCCTATTAGCACATGCTCCCCCTCCTGTCGACAAGACAGTATAGTTTTTCTATCACTGATGGGTGAAAAATGCTAACATTGCCCTTTTTGACCTAATGACAGAAAACAGAAATGCAACAGAAAACTTAAAATATTCAGTAGAATTTAAACTGGTATAGAAAGCAAAGGTTCTGCCTAAGAGAACAACTGCTTAATCTAGCTTTTACAATAACTCTGATGTTTGGAGGGATTCCAGAGTGTTATGTTATAATTTAGGATATGCTGTAGTTTTCCCTCCCTTTTACCAAGCCAATTTATTTCCAGGGATATGACACTAACAGAGAAAAGAAAAACCTCTGAGAATTTGCCCATTTCACGCTTCGTTTGTAGCACAGCTCTTTATCTTGGGTATTCCACTGTATTTTCTTTGAGATAGGCCTTTTCTCAGAGTCAAGTTCAATTTAGCTACATTAAAAAATATAGAAACATAGTAACAAGCCTTCACTAAAATAGAAGGTGCATTTAAACCAGAGCTATTCAAGAGAGAATCAAGTGTCTCAAAATTAATTTGCAATGACAAGGACTAAAATAATCTTACAACTACTGTCACATTACTCTTCTGTGAGCTAAGTACTGAACCTAGTTTAGTTTCTTAAGAAACCGAGGAACAGATAAACAGGGGTTCAACTAAATGGAATCTTTATTGCTGCCACACGGAAGAACAAATTAATTCTCAGAGCTTCTATTAATAAACTCTTCTAAGTGTGTAAGAGTACTAGTACAATCTGTATGTGTGGGAGTAGTACAGTATTTTAACAGATGTCAGGCCTGAAGCTAAATATAAAAATAAATAAATAAATGCAAGACTGAGGAAAGTTTGGGCTTGAAGTTAGGACTTGATGCACTGCAGAGTGGCAAGCTACTTAGCAATTTATATTTCACTAAAGAGGGCTTTTTTCCTTGAAGAATGCTTGATAATGGAGATGCAGACCCTACTTTTCTATACTTTTAATTAAAATCCCCACCAAATTACACAAAAGATATTTTTACAGATATTTAAAAACACAGCTGCTTTGAACAATAGCTTATGTCTTAGAAGTAACCATTTTTAAGGACAAATTGTATGCCTTTTGCTTAATCATAGGTACTGCTGAAAGCATAGTCATGTTAGTTTGATAGAACTGTAGAAAGGCAGTATGGCAGCATGCTATTAGTGAAACAAAACAGCACAGGCCAATGCAGCAGTATGTCAGGGTGTGTCTTGTCTAAGAAAGGCTAGCAGAATAAAATCAAAGGTGAAATTCATCCCTGATTTCTGTGGTTACAACTCCACTACAAACACTGTGCCTGAAGCCTATCATGAGGATTGATACTTCAGTGAGAACACCTAAACTCTGCAACAGTCCAGAACTATTTCTACGTTTCCACTCAGCTTCTATTTTACCACTGCCTCTTTTTCATAGCTACACCCTGCTACTGTTTAAAAACATTTGTGTTGTATTTGCCTATCTGTTTTGTACATCACATATTCATTATTGAAGGGACTAAGGAATGTAATGTCCTGACACCTTTCATACGTTAAGCTGTGTAAACCTTTTAAGCCTAGCTTTATCTTTCAGTTATTCTATATCAAGCATCCTCCCTCCATTCAAAATCAGGATCTCCCATTTTCCGACTCATTCCAGAGATTTACAGTTTTCATTCTTTGAGTGCCTATGAGGTACTGCTTTGAGATGTAATGTAGTTTACTAAGTTCAGCTTTAACTTCAGGGCTTAATCAAAAGATTACTGAAT
Source organism: Megaceryle torquata (assembly GCA_024611175.1). Classification (NCBI taxonomy): domain Eukaryota; kingdom Metazoa; phylum Chordata; class Aves; order Coraciiformes; family Cerylidae; genus Megaceryle; species Megaceryle torquata. The sequence continues at coordinate 51,840 of JANIJG010021871.1, read as the reverse complement.
CTAGAGAAATCAAGTTCTTATTCCAGAAGAGCTTCCAAGTAGAGATTCTGCTTTTGTTTGTCACAGAGTATACTGTAAAGGCCTGCTTGCCCACCAACAATTTGATATAAAAGGTAACAATAACATGAAAATGAAGAGTGCTTTAAGTTATTCCCACTGCTGCCATTGTAACCAAATGCAGATGCAAGATGCGCCAGCACCAGAGTTCAGTCCCAACAAAGGGTCTCGCAACACCATTTATGAAAGTCTTGGAAAGCATCACTGACTGTTGTACTTTTGCAAACAGCCACTTCACCACATCTCCTTGGAACACAAGGAAATTCAAGTACACGCACCAAAAGCGTTACTGTAATGTACACCACTGTTAGTATTCCTAGCAGCAAGCAAAGGATCGAACAGGAGGAACAATGAACTACCATCCGCTTGGCTTGTTTTCAGATGGTAGTGTCAAATAGCAAGGGCATATAGGAAGCTCCTATCCCTAAATCCATCTTTACATTTCTCATTAGTAGAAGTATCTTGGAAAGCTAGTCTAGGTATTCTGCTGAAGGCTTATGCTTTAAAGGCAGGTTTAACAACTATGTCAATATTGCTGCTTCCTGCATTACCTCCTGATCCACACTTCCTCAAAGTATTGAAGTAATTTGATAATTCCTGCATTGGATCTTAGAAGAACAAGAGGCTGATGATCAAGTAAATAGCCAGTAAACAGGCATTCAATAGCCAGTGACTGAAATATGTAATACGGCACCTTTTCTGATACCAGCATAAGTACTAGTGAGTCCATTTCTCTTCTTCCTGTGGCGATATAACCAGATGCTGAAGACCATAAGGATAATCCAACAGGCTGCACCGATTCCAGCAATAAAGGCAGGCTGCTTTACTACATCAGAAATCTGCTGGGCTAAACTGACTTGATCTTCTGAAGACACTGGGTTTCCATGAGAGTCTGAAAAAAAACCCAGCCAAAATAGCCAGTTAATTTGAATAAGCAACTATAAAAGGCAGCATGCAAAGAACTGACTTAACCATAGTCCAGTTTTTTAGGGTAAAATCCTTAAGACCTAAAATCTTTTTACAGGTCTAGATTAAAATGGTTTGTTTTCCATACAAGGCAGGTACATCCAACTTCACTGACATGTTTATTTATGAAACCAGCTAAAATCAGGTCACAAGGCATACAAATAGAAAGTTAGGCTCAAAAATTTCAAACTTAGGGACTATTTCATTTTTATTTTAGCAACACCAGCTTCAGAAAATTTTTCAAAAGTCAGCAAAGGACATATCAAGTAAAATAAATCTCAAGTATGAAACGAGTAGTCTCTTCTTGAGCACTGCAAAAGAGTAGAAGTCAGATACTCAAGCATCCTCTCATTACCAAAAGTCACAGAAGAATTACAAATTATAAATATATTCACATACAGTTGGTATAGAGGGATGCATTTTAATTTGGCAGTTTTTGACAGATGACTTAAGTCTTGTGCTGATGCACTTTTTGCAGTCTCTCCCTTTAACCTCAACTAAAAAAGACTGTACATTTAAAAGGACATAAAGAAGCAGAATTACAAAGTAACCAATCCTGCTCTCTTGATGTGGGTGAAAAAGCTACAGGATAACTAAAAAATTATTTCTGAATTGGTAAAAGTGGCAAAGCAGTATCAAGCAGCTCTTTTCAAAATCAGTTTATCCTTAAATATCTCACATCAAAATAAAGTGCATATATTTTTCCATACACCCTTTTTTTTTTTTTTTTTAATAGAAAAAGCACCTGTAAGAATCAGTCTTTCCTGCTCTTTCTGTACTTAACTTTCTGTACTGAAGGTTCTGCAAGAACCTTCTAGGAACAGCATAAGAATATTCAGTCAGTGACCAATGCTTTTGAACTGAAGTGAAGCAACTCAAGACAAAATACTGCCTTCCTGATTTTTTTCCACTACAGTGAGTGCTTACTGGAAATTTCATTACGGCACAGGGTCAGGGCAGGAATTTGAAACCTTTACTCAGAGTGGATATTGCTTTACACATTCTATAGCTCAGTCACTGAAATACCCATATTTACTCTTGTGTAAATCTAACAGTTAGTTGCTTTTTACTATGTGTAGTGACATCAGATTCAGAATGAGAGTGTTTTAAGGAGAAATGTGCTGTTATTAATTCTATTAACTATGTAAGAAATTAAAATCCATTTAATTAAAAAACAGTAACTTTTCACTATGAACTAAGCAGTGAAGAGTTTTATTTATTTTTTACGATGACGTGTCTTGCATTGTTCCAAAATAACCCTAAACAAAAGAAAAACTGCAATACAAACAGATAATTGAATCACAATGAATCATAAAAGCAACAAACCTATTCTGTAAAAGGATACCTTTTGAATGAGAAATGATTAAATTAACAATAGGTTCTTCCAGTGAAGAATTCTACATTTCAGTTTTTGCTACATTGAGGTCAAATACCTATTTTGCCAAGGATCACCACCACCTTTGACTGCTACCTTATTGGAAATACTATTTTATATTTCAGGTCTCTTTATCTCCTGTGATCTGAAGTGCATTGCCTAGTCTGAAAGTTCACAATGCAGACTCATTCTTTTCCTACTAATACACCCTTTGTGTCTACCAGGTTTATAGATTTCACGCCTATTTGTGCAAGGTTAAGATGGGTTGCTTCAGATTTTATGGAGATAGTCAAGTGAAGTTCCACACAAGTGGCCAGCTGGGCTTAAGTGTATAAAGTATACTGTGACCAATGAATTAAATCTGTCACTCTCTATCTCATCTTTGGTCTCTTTGCAGCTGAGGCCACACTAAGATATGAAAACTTGCATCATCAGTCTCTTTTAAAAATGAGTAACCCGACCAGTTCTATATTTTTTAAACAGCTACACTACATTGTACATCTTAATGGAATAGAATAAAAGATTCCCAGAGAAACTATGGTCCTGAATAGATTTTGAAGACTGATAAATATTTTTTCTCTAACCCTTAAAAGAATATATATTGAAAACAATAAATATATGGGGAAAAAAAAAATAATCACAAACTCAAAATCCAAATAAGAATGTTTTTTAAACCTGTCAACAATTCAGCCACACAAAACCCAGTACTTTTATATACACAAATATTTTGCATTGCTCAGTCAATGCATGTCTGAAGATTACAAAATACTGAGGAATCTCTTTGCATATTTATTGTTCTAATTTTTCATTGAGTCATTTCATGACATTATTCTGCTAGCCATTACAAGCATAAAAACTGTATAATATAGTAGTTTTTAAGAAACTAGGCTTACGGCACATTGTATATGGATGGACTGCTAGAGCCATCACATTAAATTAGCTCAAATATATTTACACACACACAGTGAAAAGAAAAATGTTTATGTTCATATATAGTCATATAAAAAGCATCATAGAAAAGAAGATGGAATAGTTTTCAAGAGGCCACATTTGACCCATGTCCTGCTCTTCTTATAATTAAAAAATAGAAAGTAAGCCAAATATAAGGCAAGGGGAATGAAATCCAGTGAACCCTTCATTACTCAAAATTTCCAGGAACATTATTCTGGAAGCGTTTCTTTGAGCAGGGCATCTTTGAACTCCATAGTAGTCCTCTGACATCCTGAATGATCAGTCATGAAAAAAACTCTTGAAGTAAAAAGAGTATATTTTCTTCATCCCGGGAAATTTCTAGCAGCTTTGACTGGGATATAAATGGTTCACAATCAACATTCCTGTTCCTGCTTGCACTCCTTGGGGAGACATGCCAAAATAATAAGTGAACATAAACATTCTAGGGCAAAGCATCTTGCTGCCAGAGTAGCAGCCGCAGCACTTAATGTACTTGAAATGCCGCAGAGTTGTTGAAGTAGGCTGATCCCACAACTCTCTGAAACCAGCATATTACCACAGTGACTCATCCCTTCTTCTTCTATCCCAAGATAAGAGCCTTCTTTTTAATCACAGATAATGTAACTATGGCTGTTGCTTACAAGCTACCTGATTTGACTGTACTGAAGCTCCAAGTTTCAAACTTCAAGGAAAACTAATTCTATTTTAGATTGAGAAGAACAGGGACCTCTAATCCTCTAACGTTAAATATCCAGATAAATAATAACAATGTAAAAAATAGCATTTAAATCGTTAAATGTTAAAAAAAAAAATACAGTTAAGATTGGAATGCCAAATACTCAAAAAAGACAGGAAATTCCAGGTTCACAGATGTTCAAGCAAACTTAACTTTGCGCTGCGAGTGTACAACCTGTGGACTGGAACTTTTCTATATGCCTGTCACATTTAGTACACAAAATGTACAAACAGTAAGTAGGAAGATGTGTTTTGTTGACATTGATAATTCTGGTAGTTCAAAACTTACAAAACACGTGGAATCTGCAATGTAATGTCCGAGCTTTCCTCAAATATATGTGCATGATGCAATATGAAAATTAATTTGTAAAATATTACCAGGTTAAGAATACCTTGTTTTGTCTCCTTTCTAGTTGTATGCATTTCCAAAACTGGAAAAATATCAGTTTTGTACTTCACTTTTACAATACAGAGTTTGAGGAGACAGTAGTGAACTGTTTTGCCATGAGGTTTAAAAAAATATTACTTTCTTCAAGTTGTCTGCAGGCCACAAGAGAAAAATATCAACAAAAAAAACCTTATAACTATCACACTAAAATTCCTTGAAGGGCTGACAAAATAATACCCCTGAAGGCGTGCTAGATGGTTCACAAATCCCATCTTATAAATGAAGCAATTAGAATAATAAAGATTCAATGAGACTTCCTTGTGTTTTGTACACTTGAGACATCCACTGGTTGAGTAATGCACTCAACATTTATAATAACTGTGCAGGTATCTCTTAATAAATAACTGCATACCATGTATTCATACAAATTATGTGTTTAAAAGTAATACAAACTGTAGCTGTGGGCCTTCACAGAGCTGGTACCCTGAATAAAATGCATTGCAATATGATCCGATGCCAACAAGCACAGGTAATACTGTCAAGCTATCATAGGTAGTATCCCATCACTGCACAAAAGTAAGGCTAGAGATTAGTAAAATAAAATTTGTTATGATAATTCTCACCTTCTTGTACAGAGCATTTTTGTAACCATGTTACGTGTCATGACAAAAAAAAAGTTCCACCAGAAGTCTATGATTTTTTTTTCTTCACAGCACAGTATTATAAGGACAATATAGTGAGCTGTGGCTAGCTCTCATGAAATACACTTTTTTTTCCTTAACATCAAAGCTCTTACAATCTTTATGGAAAGTATCAACTTTTCTTTTAAACAAACAAATGGTTTTCCAGCCCTTGGAATTCCACAGAAAGCTTTAAAATGTTATTCAAAAACCAAGAGGTAAATTCAGAAGCCCCAAAGGGAGTGTTGTAAGAGGACACATGATTTTTCAGTTGATCTCATTATTTTAAACACTGAAAGGTGATTTTTGAACAGCAAGTGAGTATCTTGCTGGTTTGTCCCTGGTGGCACAGGTAGACTGTGGTACTGCAGCTCAGTGAGCTACTTCATGTCAGCTGAGACACGGAAAATGAAAAAGCTTTCAGCTTACAAATTGTACCTGTCTCTGTAACAGGCTAAATGTGTGCACAAGGCCAGTTATCACAGCTCAGCTGATGCATGGGACTGCAACTGTACACCTCAGCTCTCTGAGAATCCAATGTCTCCTGTCCTCCTTTCCTGTTCTGGAGGTGGCTTCTGAAAGGTGAAGCTTTGTCCTGTCACACACCTGGCTGAAACTCTGCCCAGGCATTTCTCACAGCCCAAAACCCAGGAGCACCCTGCATGGCTCAAATATGAGGTGTTCAAGAGAGTAGGCTACACTGAGGAATAAAACCTCTTCTTTAGATGCTTCAGAGTCAGCCACAACCTACCATAATCTAATCTCACATTATAAGGAGACAGACTTTTGATTTAAATAAAAAGTTCTTAAAGAAAAAAAAAAATAGCACCTACATCACAAAGTATATCTTGATTTCACATATGGACTTCTTAATCAGTTTAAAAAAAAAAAAGTAAGGATTGTGCTAATTCAGATATCAGGAAAGTATTTCCTGAAGGAATAGTCAGGATTGGTGGCAGAAATGTAGAAATTTGAAGATGTCACTGGCAAACAGGTAAGTTTCTAGAGCATGTAGGGACAGGGAGTCAGGATTCTTTCAAACCCTCTAAAAGTAGCATCCTTAGTCCTCTTTCCTCCCTCTCCCTGGCCTCACTTTCCTCTCTCTGTAACCATGTAATTATTGCCGGTGAAAAGTGCCAGTTGATGACGTCAATAAATTAATTTTCTTTCTTCAGAAGAGCTACCAGAAAACTCCAGCGTCTGCTCCACCCCCATGCTGGGAGCACATCCAAGAACTAAGAATGTGATCCCTTGTGGGGGCTTTAGGAGAACTTGTATCACAGGGTAGAGTTAGGTAAACTGCAGTCATTCTTCTGCCTTGATGCTTTTCGGTTGATCTGTCCTACTAAAGGGTACTAAAGTACTAATTTTCAGCAGATTCCTGTAGTTGCCCTAAGGATTGTAGCAGTGTCTAGGTATTTCTTTGTGCTGCTTCTAGTGTCATGGATCTCCACAAGACTCCCATCTCCAGATCTTTGCCACGTAACAACCGAAGTATGAGACTTTTACTGCAGTACATGTAGATTTGCCTATGCCATTTAATTAGAAGCAAGCAGTACAGACTAGGAAAGCAAGCCCCAACCACAAGGAAATACATGGATTCTACCAGACTTGCACATTTGAACACCCTCTGTGGTGTGTGATTGCTTCATGCTTTCTAACATAATGTCAATAAAGGTGAGGAACTCAGAAGCAGACAGAAATCTTACCCTGACAAAGTCTCTTTTTTTTCTTTTTCCACTTATCAAAACCCCAGAGTTATACAGTTCCATTACAAAGTTTACCTTCATTTAGCATTTGCTTATCAGAGAAACAGAAACAAAGAAAAATGGTTATGAAGTCTTTGGCTTTCAGCATTGAGGTTACCCCATTATTTGACACTCATAAGCCTCACTAATTTAAAATTTTCAAAATCTAAGCCATATAGAACAAACTTGACTTTGACTGGAAAGCTGGCTGTAGGAAGCTGTGAATGGAAATGGGCTGTAGGAAAGAACAATCCAACAAAGGACTACGGAGTTTTGCAACTATTAATGGAATATCATATAAGCTGTGTGTAATTTTGTCATAAAACCTCTATTAATATAATTGGGAATCATACGCTTGTATGAGTTAAAGATGACCTTCATTTTAATAGCCAAAGAAATGTACATGTAGCTTTCCAGAGAATATATTAGTTGTTCATTTTTGGTTTTTACATGCAGTAATTACTGATTTTTAAATATAAAAAGTGAAATAACAAGGAAGATCTACTAATGATAGAGAGATAGATGGCACAGAAAGTCCAAAGCAACATGCTGAGGTTGCTTTCACAATTATATACTACAATTATATAGTGTATTTTGATACAGACATACTAGTAAATCAGCAGATGACTACACCTAAAGAAACCAAAAAAACATTGCTGAACTGGGAGATTAAAAGCCCCATGTTGTTATAACCCCATTTTTAGAATGCAGTTTCTAAAGCAAATTTAAAACCAGAAATGCCAAACCCTGCTGTTCCAGAGATCAAGTAACACTATCTATTTCACTTGTTTTGAAAGTACTTCTGGTGCCATAAAAGACAAAAGCAAACAAACAAAAATCACTGAAACCCATAGGTAGGATTACCAGCAGGCTTACCTAATTGTATAAACTGTGGATCGCTTTTCACTCCAGGTCCTGCCCCAGTACTTGCTGCCACTTCCACACTATATCGAACACCAGGGACTAAGGAGGGGATGACTACAGAAAAGGTGGAACCGTCTACTGTCTTGTTTATGTGGTATCGACTTTCATTGCCAAGACACCAAACCTGCAGAGAAGTGTATGTATGTATAAATGTTCATAATTCAACACTGAAGGATAAGTAAAAGGAAGGATGACATACTCCTTTCTTCTGGATAAAGAAATTTAGAATCTGTCACTACTCTAACTGCACTAACAACTGCAGTCATGGATTGCTGTCCTAGGCACTGTATGAATACTGAAAAGGTGCTTCTTGTTCCATAAAGCAGCTTCAACTACTAAAATTATCTGATGGGTTTATTGTAATTCATTTACAGTTCAACCAGTGACATCAGTGTTAATAAAACTAAAAGCATTAGTAACATGGAACAAATAAGGGAAGCACCTGTGCCAAGAATCATTCACAGAAGAAACAAGGTAAGAGCATTCAGTTCAATGCATTTCAAATTCTCTTCTTCAGGAATCATTCATCAAACAAGGCTTTCTTTTTCTTCATTCAAGCACAAGGGCAAGTCTTTCATCATATGATGTCACAAGAGAGCTGATGTCATGCTGGAATCCAAATATCTCTTTTAAAACGGCAGCAAGAAGCAAGGACTGAATAATATGCCATCTTCTATTGAGAGACAACTGCATGACATCAGTTCTTATTGTTTGGTTGAGATCAATGAGGACACAAGTCTAACGACTTCTATTCACCACTTTATAAATTACATCAGTGATATTAAATGTCTGGGAGAAACAATATAATGAGATACTTCTATCTCTTTAGGCCTGTACCACTGATGTGGCAAATGCTTTTAAGAGTACAGTTGAACTCCCAATTGCTAATAAAGGTGAAGTGGCAGCTAATATAGATCTGCTAAAAAAATGATGAAGCTGTCTTTATTTCCTTTTTATTCTGTTTCACAAATGTATTGCTCTACAATGAATATTTATCCAGAAAGTTCAATTAGTTAAATGCAGTACTTTATAAAGAAGCAAATCTTCCTGAGAACAGCAGCATTTCTAAACCTGTGCTGACTGTACGTAGAAGGGAAGATTTTGCTTTTGACATATGGAGTTCCTAGAAGATTTAGCACCCAGAGAGTTGCTCTTAATCTCTCGTGCAATTCTGCTGCTGTGGAGATTGCCAGGTGAGTCAGCTAGAGTTTCACACACAGAGCAATTGCTAGAGCCCTTTCTGACTGGACGCTGGAAATTTTATTTCACCCTCAGAACATTGTAAGACCCTTTTTCCTTCTCTGGATGCCAGGGATTGAAACAAGGCTAGTGGGACACTGTGAGGATTTGAAATGTATTTTAAGCTCCTTTGAAAAAGAATCCCAATGCAGTATATACAGAACTGCTGTTGCAGAGCAGGCAAGATCACACAAAGAGAATCTCCTTTTTGTATTCTGATACTAAGTAGAGACTGTTTCAGCCAGTAGAAGGTAGTAGTATAATTATCAGTAATATTAATAACACTGCTCTGAAATCCTAAAGGATGGTCCATGTTTTCCTGTAAATAAGAACTCAATAAAGTGAGGAACAAATGATTTAAATCTACATTTACCCCTATGTTATTTCATAGGAATTGTTACTGCCACATAGTACAATGGTGTATGTATAAACAATAAAATAAATTTATTATGCACTTGTAACCATGCACTATTAATTCATAAAAATGTATTGTTCTTAGGTGCTCAAACACATGCAGAAATTCACAAAACAAGAATGTTAGCTTAAACATCAGGTTGTTCAGTACTTGCCATACTATATTTGATTGTATACATAAATAAGCAACTGAAAATGAACTTCTAAAATGTTATGAAGGAAGGAGGAAATCACATAACAGATATAAGTGAAGAAAGAATTAGTATAATAAAAGAATTTCTAACTTCATGCTTAGGAGGGAGGGAATGAATTGTGCTGTGATTTTAATTTCTGTCTTTTTCTGTGTGCTACTGACATTTCTTCAGTTAAGATGGTATCTTCCTTCCTATTTCTATTATTGTATAATTAAAGTAGGTACACTCCACTCTTGTGTTAGATAAAGGCATGCCTTTTTTTTTTTCCTAGGGGAAAACACACAAGATAGAAAAACAAAAAGGAAATAAAAAAGGAAAAACTTAAAAAGACTTGTATTTGCTTTTTTCTTATTATTAGTTCTTAATCTTATATCACTGGTTCTGCCTTTAGTTTTTAGAAAAAAATATTAATTACATGTAGCAACTTAAATATCAATTAGATATATATTCATTGTATCTGTTTTCTATCCCCGGTGAAAAACACAAAGGAAAATAATGGCATCCACACTACAAATGTAGATAGATGTGAAATGAGCCAGTGTGCCATCTACTGCTACACAAGCACTACAAGACGCTTGCTCCTACACCTGATAGACTATCTCAATGCTAGGAGGTATATTAGGTATTATGTCCACCAGGAAATGTGAATTTCCTGACTTCTATTTCTTTGTCCTTACAACCTTAGCATTCGTCTGATGCAGTTTCTTGGTAGAAATAATTCCATCTCTTCACCTCAAGGTCTGTCTTAAATAAAATTATTTTGCAAGTATGCTTTCCAAATTACATTATATAACTGAACCTAAGCCATAAACTGATTTTTTTTTACCAATTGACCAGGTTCTGAAAGGCGTTTTATTATTCTAAATTGACCATGAAGCTTAGTGATCTCTTCCCTTTCCCATTTCTACTGAGAAAAAAAAAAAAAAGAGCAGAATCTGTTTTGATAGCTAGGAATATATGTCTATAGCACAGTGTTTTACCTGAAAAATAGTCAACACATTCTCATTTGAAAAATTTTCTCAGTAATGCTCATTTGCAGGAGACTGAACCAAAGATTCTGCCTCTCTGTAGCTATTCTTCTCCCAAATGATAAAACGAGAGGAAATGGCCTCAAGTTGCGTCAGGGGAAGTTTAGATTGGATATTAGGAAGAAATTCTTCACTGAGAGAGTGGTTAGGCACTGGAACAGGCTGCCCAGGGAAGTGGTGGAGTCATCATCCCTGAAGGTGTTTAAAAAACGAGTGGATGTAGCACTTGAGGCTATGGTCTAATGCATGGATAGATGTTAGGATGAAGGTTGGACTCAATGATCCTGTAGGTCCTTTCCAACCCTAATGATTCTATAATTCTATAACGCTTACCTGATAGTCACAACTAGACATCTAAAATGTCTGTAGCTTGCTTAGGAAAATAAGCTTCATTTACTTTGTTATGTAAATTATTATGAAACAGTCTGAACAGAAAATAAATAGATTGTACGTCGCTAAACAAACATCAAACACTAAATATTTTATAATGTACTTAGAATTTCTTAAAAATTAAATAGCACAATGAGAACTGTGTTTGTGTAAATTAAATGACAAATTTCTATAGACTACATACATTTATTATTATACAAGCACATTTGTTACTTGAAAGTTTTCCATTTATTTTAACTAACAAGTTATGCATAATTTACCCAGATCTTAATACTGATAATTATTATCCCTGAGCTTTTCAACTCATTAAGCCTGCTTATATGTACTACCATGGCTGAAGTCTTTTGAGACACAAAACGTTTCTCAAACAGGTATGGTTCCCTCTCTTTGTGTGTGCATTTCTTAAGCTATTATGAAATCAAGATGGTAGTTGTTTTAATTAAGAGTGTTGACCCTTTGATTTATAGAGGCTATTTTAATTGCCTTCTACCATCCAGACAGAATTATCAAGTATGGAATTCGCTCATTTGCTCTAACTAACCAGTAGATGGAGCCAAGCATCCATGAACAACATAATCTGTGACTACCTGGCCAACATTCCCTCTGCCAGGGGATCAAAACGTGCCAGCAGTACCTTATATTCTTGAACCATCCCGTTCTGGTTGTCCTCGGGGGGCGGCTGCCAAGTGACCACAATTGCTGTTCCGTTCCCATCGTTCTTAGTTACTGAAACACTCTGAGGTGGAGCACTAGGAGCTGTTTGTTTGGAAAGAAGGATTGAATAGTTAAGTTTGTCACATAATAGTTAAGTTTGTCGCATACAGAAGTGAACTTTTTTAAGAGGAAGATGGTTTTTGGGCTATGCAAATGAATTTCTTTATGCACCACCCTTCACTCAGGGCAGTTTTTGCCTACACAATAAAATGATACAGAAGTAATGTGAACCTGCAACCAGGCTCTTGAGTTCTGCTGCTGTCTCACTGTGCAGGACAGGAAAAGTCACACTCATCACCAGACTTTCTGAACTCAGATACCTGAATGTCACAGTCCTGACCACTCAATTCCTCATTTGTCTCAAATCATCTCACTCAGGATCAACAGTTATGAAAAATAAAGTCTGTACGTTGACCCCAACAGAATGCTAAATCTCAGTTCCTCTAGTGTGTAAATAATGAGTAATACAAAACAGGAAAATCAGGACAGAATGTGTTAATATTAACACATTTATAATAATTCATGTTTTGCATTTTAAATAGCCTTCTTAAAATCTGGATGCTTAGCTGATGCTTAGGATGAATGCAGTTAAGCACACCTCTTGAACCACTCACAGAAATGAAGCAGAGCTACATGGGATTTATACTGGGGAGGAAGGAGAGAAAGGGAAACATTGCACATGCCAACAGAGGCACCAAAATCCCTATTTAGAGACACTGGCCATCCTGCATACTCATTATGCCTGAGCAGCAACATAAAGGTCTTCATGAACCTTCTCTTTTTAGCACATGTATGAGATGGAAATATATAATTTAGTCCACTATATCTGTTGCCCTCATTCATCTTTTCATTTTGTCTTACTGATTGATCCAGATATAAAAGCCTTCAAAAAATGTGGTGGTTTCCATTCCCTCAGCTATAGTGCTTTGATGATTTCTGTGGTGTCTGCTATCTACTCAAGATAGTGATTAGCAAGTGCTTCAATCTGACAGAAGTCACTTGTGACCAGAACATGAACTCAGCAGGGAGGCGTGCACACTGCAGTGAAGATAAAAAGCACATTTCCCATTGTGTGTTGGAGGGGATTTTTGCACATCCCTTTCTCTCTTTCTGTCTCCTGCACGTGGTTCTGAATATTTACTTCTGTGTCACCAAACAATTCACATAATGATCAGTCCAACACAGCCTCCTCTGCCGCGGATTGCTGTTCTCAAACATCACGCACTTCAAACAAAATCAAATAATGAACATATCAGAGGAAAGCAGGCCAGACTACTACTTCAAACAGGAAAGATGAAGACAGTCTGGCTCCTACTTGCCTTCTTCCAGGGTCTTTGCAAATTTCACTTCACTATCTGCTCCCTGAAACTCATTAAAAAAAGGGCGGGCCTTGATTTCATAGTTTACACCTTTCTTCAGCTCAGGAATGATAACGCTGTTTTTGGTTGGAGTCCTCACTTCAAAGATTAACCACTCTGACTCTCCATAGGATGCTGGTGTAGGTCGGTACAGAATTTTATATCCTTGAATATACTGGGATTGCTGGTCCACCTGCAAGATGCAGAACACACAACACATTCTTTAACAAATAGGAACCAGGAATGATGTCTGTGACACTATATACAGTCCTTGGACTATACACTCATTTTATTCAAAGTAAACAACACTGCCAAAGCAGATAAATGCTCCTTGCCTTACTGCAAATTACAGGCCTGATTCCCAAGTGTGTTAATCTGTTGGATGCTGGTAGAACTGTGCTGGTTTCTGTGGACTTATGAAGGCATTAAAGGGGGATAATGGAGTTGTATAATATGCTCCAGCTCCATGAAATGAACAGCCTCAGCACAAGCCAGACTTCTGTCCACCTGAATGTGCTCAGGGCAGGGGGCACTTGGGGAAAGGGGAGGACAACAAGGACAAGGGACCTCCAGCTCTACAACTTAGGCTGATTAATACGGAGATGAAAGAGAGAGGCTGCCAGCTCTCCTGAGGTGTGGAAGCCTCCCAAAAATCTATGAAATGAGTACTGCTTCCTGCCTGCTTCCTTCTGGAGAAAGTTAATTGAAAGGGCAGCCAGCTGGCACTATCTCTGTTGCTGTGATTAGGCTGGGCTCTGTCAGAGGGCAGATTTGTCCAAGCACTTCCTCCATGTCCACCCACTCAGTGGGAGGCTGTTTTGAGAGGGGTCTGAAGAGGCTCATAAAACTCAGTATGGTAACACAGATGAAACTTGGGAATGGAGATCAAACTGATAGTGGTCCTGAGTGCATTTTAGACTGAGATAATTTTATATCACATGTATGGAGAAAGAGATCTTAATGCAAATGAGGGTGGAACTCAACATGTTTGGCTGTAGCTGAAAAAGAAAGCTATCTTATAGAAGTGATCTCTTGTGGTGCTTTCGTTATCTTTTAACTACCAGTTTAAATGTCTGATAAATAAGAAAGTCCATTAACAACAACAACAAAAAAATGAAACTTCATCGGATTTTCCCTATTTTCAAAAATCTCATACAGTGATATAATAAAACTGTTTGCAATTTTACTCCAAAAGGCAACATGTTTCATTTTTAATAATCAATTAAAGAATGCATGTGCTAATTGAAACTGGGGTAACACTTATTTTTGAAATTGCACAGAAGCCACAGGCCACCCAAGAGACTGACAAAAACTGCCCATCTGGAAAAGGTTGTTCTGCAAGTAAAGGTCAAACAAAATCGTGCTAAGAACATCAAAAAATGTTTTAACATTATTAGTTAAAACAGTAGATTCCCATAGGCAGATGCTCATACTGCAGGTGACAGAGTGGTTACCATGCAACACGGCAGATATTTGTACTCTTGCAGCACCGAGGAGCCCTTGTCATGGACCAGGACTCACTCTATTAGGCTAGGGCTCTTCTACAAAGTCAAACTGCCTTTTGTTCCTGTTCAAAATGTTCTGTCATAGCATGGCTGGATGCTACATACTGTGCTCTCATACACAGTCCCTGCCAATATATTGACGTGTTCAGATGGAAGTCCTAAAAAGACCTCAGAGCTCATTCTCTTTGGATTTATTCCTACACCTGGTATAATTATCTCCCTCTTTTGTCTTCATTCTGCATTCTATTTTAAAACTGCTCTTCGAATTACATTTTCTTATCTCATTGCTTGGTACTTGCAGTTTCCCATGCTGTTCTTTCTCTTAATTTCTACCTCTTGATTGCCAAATGTTTCCCACGGTAAGTCATTTCTAATCCTTTCTCTCACTGAGGCCTCGGCCTTGTAAGCCCACTTGAATCCTTTTCACTTATGTTCCCATCCCCCTTGCTTCAAGACTCATGCAGTATTGTTTCCTCACTCTCTAGTTTCCTCTGCTATATCCTCCATGCGGCCAACTTCTCACTCCCTCTCATCAGCAACATCAAAACAACACCAGAAAAACATTTGCCCTTTTCGTCTCTTCTCCCTGTACTGAGTACTCACAGCACAGTAGGAAAGGATAGGTTCAGATGATGCTATATGGGTTTGACTGTGTTTCTCAGTATCTATGTAGTATGGAGGTAACACTTTCAAACAGAATTATGCAGTATTTGTCTCCACTGGTGACTGACAGACAAGGGATGTGCCCATGTTATCTCATTAGGGGACTGATACACTTCCTACTGAAAGCAGCGCAAAAGCTTCAAATGATATGACTTAAGAAGGCTTTGATCAGTCCTTTAGCTTCCAGAAGAGGACTCTGAAACTTTCACTATGTTGTAAACAGCACTCTACAGGGACATAAAATGGTGAAAATGGCACAACATTTAATGAAGTAGGAAAGCAAAGCCCAAGTAGCACTCATTCCAGAGAAAAACATTTGCAAGGGTACTAACTACACAGCTCCTTAAAGTGTGACTCCACTGCTGTCAGTGTGATTCAGCAGTTTATATATAACCATCTCCATCATGCAGATTTATACTTACAGTCCAATGAACTTCAATTGAAGAGGAAGAAAGGATAGTAGGGTTGTGCAGATGAAGTACCACATCACCTAGCTCTCTCTGCACCTGCTTGTGATCCACACCTTGACTTGTTGGTGGAACATCTGTAATAATGTAAGATTCCATTTTCAGAAAGTATACATGATTGTAAAAATAAGTATATGTAAATATAAATGAATATATCATAAAGTATGTGATACTATCAACAATAAAGTTTACCATAAGTACCTCTCAGTTTTGTATGAAAAAAATACATGAAGTATTTTCCTGAGCAAATCACCAATTTAGAACCAAATCAATGCACTGAACTTTCTTTGACAGAGAAATAGGAGAGAAGTGCTGCATAAAAAGAAAAACTACACTCAGGAATGTCTTTGGTAAATGATTGCAGCAGCATCTCTCTTTTATTTCATGCTGGGAGGAGAAAATGTTCTATTACACACTAAAAATTCCAAATGATTAAGAAACCTACAAAGAAGGGCAAGAGCAGAGGCTGTAACTTCAGATAATTTTTTGTTTATTTATTTTTTATTAAAACATACTGTTTTAATTACAAAATAAATGTAATAGCTGAAGAATAGAAAAATGAGTCGTGGCTGCAGCCTCTTTGATGGCAAGTGACTTCTGTAAACAGAAGGCAGAGCACAGCTGAGTGCTGTCTGGCTCTTCTGACATTTGGTCTATCATAGCTAAAAGAATAGTTCATATGCATGTAGGGACAAATTCCTCTCAAACTACGCAATGGTATAATGGAAACATATTTTCTGCATGCAGCACCCTCGAAAAACATATCTAACCAAGAAGGAATGGCAGCTGGACATGTATAAAATTTATAGGGCAATCACTAATAGGATGTCTAAAACATTTATGTACTATGGACAGCAGAGAAACATAGTCTCTGAATTGACTTCATGTACGTCTCTTTGATCACTTCATTTTAAACAAATACCATGTTGACTATGGCTAACAATCACAGACTGGGAAATTAATGAAAAGTACTTAGTGATTTCTTTCTTTGTGTTGTTGTGGGTTTTTTTTGTTTGGTTTTTTTTGGGTTTTTTTTTTTTTTTTTTTTTTTTCCCCCCCCAAAATTAATCTATTAATCTTATGCCAGATACAGAATAATGCATTACATAAACTTTGTTCCAGCCTACTGCTTCCCTGCCTGACCTCCTCTAGTGACAAATCAAGATCAGGAAATCTTCAAGGGTTCTGCTCTCTGAAGACCTTGGAATTTCCATACCTTCTGCTTACAAGAAGTGACAGAGTACAAATAAACCATGTATATATTTATGTACAACTACAACTACTGTAATAAATTACTGTAGGTGTGTAGACTACCTTGAAAGTTGGGGTTTGAATGGCGCAGTTGATGCTGATAGAGAAGACACTTATTAAAGCAAGTGCAACAGTTATAAGGCATGCTTTTTGCATAGTGGCCATATTCTCAGTTTACCAGCTTTTGGTCTTGTCTAAATAATAATAAAATCCTTGTAAGACTGCATTAGGAGAAGGCATGAGGACAAGTTTATTTCCAGAAATATAGTTCCCATTTGGGAATACAAAGCCTATGTCACTTTGAACTTTTATCATAGTTTCCTCGACATATTTACAAGAAGATGGGATTTCTTGGAAGTTAAAGAAGCAAACTGAGATTAGTGTGTAGTCAGTGGGTTGATAAACCTGCATTCTTAGCAAGGAATGCTGATAACAACAAAATAACGAAACCAAAAAACTCTCCACTGAGTCACTACTGTATCCACATGCAGTATGTTCTGCCTAACAGTCCATTTATCAGAGTATCCTCCTCCCTCCAAAGCTGGAAAGCATTAAAGATAGGAGCTTCTGACTGGGGAGTTGCCTAACTATTACCCTGTTTAGAATGTAACAGGAAAGTCAGTGGAATAATTAGTCCTATCTTTGCTAGTCATGAAAGATGAGTCATCCACAATATGAATCAAACTATTAATAGGCTCCTCCATTTGCACATCTGTGCTATACAATAATACGTGTGTTTTCTTGTTTTGGCTCCAAGCTTCCAAGTCAGGGACTGTCAGTGAGAACACCTAAGGGTGTTGTTAATCTTGGCAAAGTGTGAAGATGAAGGTAGGTTAGGTTCCTTGTCTGGACATGCATTTAGGACAAGACTATATCCTCTAGACAAAAGTGAACTGGGAAATTTTTGAACTTATTTAGCTAGACCACAACTTAGACAAAACTGAAACAGTATTGGAATAAGAGTGGAACTGCTTTAAAGAACTTGACTCTTGATTCTATTTGTTACTATTGATGAAAATTTGATCTATTGCTTGTTATTTTCACTTGGGCTTTGTGTGGTTCTCAGGTCTTCAGATCTACTGGATGCCATTCAATTCTGTTGAGTGAACAGAACACTGCCTTATTCATTGTTTAACTATCAGTCAGGTCAGTGATAAGCTCATTAGCACATTCAGAACAGATACCTCATCTCATCTCCAGGAATGAAACTACACTGCATGAAAAATAGACTCATGCAGCACACTGCAGCCTGCCCGCATAATAGCCTGTATACTCTATTCCCAGGAATACAGAACTCACTAAAATATTACTAAATCTCTCCTTGGAAACATAGTTAGAAACCCGTTCAGTCCCTATTTTTCATGTGGCTGTGACTCTGCTGTCTATATATATCCATTGAAATTGTCACCCATCAGGAGAAAAGCATAACAAAGGAAATGTTCACTCTCCAGGGGGGATGAGAAAGACTTGCTTTCAGACCAACTTCAGGATAAAATAAGAAGGAATATGTTTTGTTTCCTTTAAGGAACTTCCTTTCAGAAACAAACATGCACTTACTTACACAAAGAAAGAAACAAACTTACAACACAGGCAGCCAATGGATCAATTTCTCCAGTAAGTAGAAAAAGCGGGGAAAAAAAAGGAAGATTATCTCTATCACTTTTCCTTTGAAAAAGACTATGTCCAGTGTTTCCCTTCTTAAGAATCTAAGTATTTCTATGGGAAAAATGAAGGCTGCAAAGTTGCAATGCACACCATCATAAGTGTTATTTATTTTCTACAGTGAACACTAAGTTACTTTAAATTTTACATAGCTGGATTCTGTCCATAGCTGGAGTCAGCAGATGACTCCTTCATCCACTACTACCCAGGCTTTTCTTCAGCTGGCTGTTTGGAAGCATTGTCTCTCTTGCCTGACTATTTTACTTTCAATAATTGTACTTATGAAATACTTTTAGTATGTTGCCAAAACCTCTTCTTTACTGGCTTACAATGCCCAGTTCCTTCTCTCTTTCCTAATGCAGCAGTAATCAACTTAGATTATGTGCTGTTTCCCTCTCTGTCTCAGCCTTAAGCCTCATTTGATTCACTGGACATAATAACATTTCCACAGAATTTGAGGATGTGTATAACTTAAATGATCAGAGATTTTGTTGCTAATGAACTATTCTGCAAGATGCAACTATCTTTGAATAAGAGACACTAATGTTCACTTTGGCAATGCAATATGCTGTTTAAGCAGCTTTCAGAGTCTATGTTACACAGAAATGCAAGGTTAAACACTGTAATTTACTATCTAGTTTATATTACAGCCAGGATAGGCAGTCAAAAGCTACTAGAATTCCTGCACCTAGTATTGCTCAGTCAAATTATGACAGCCACTGTGGACATCTAAAATTTCCAGCATCAAAAGCTTACCTTGAGTTTTCACTGGATCAGATATTTGGCTTGGGTCACTTAGTCCATATGCATTAGCTGCCCTCACAAGGAATAGATAAATTGCATTAGGTTTTAGCCCTTTAACTGCATAACTCTCTGTTTTCACATTTTCAGCCACAGTTTGCCAGCTGCTTCCAGATGCATGGCTAAGGATAAAACACAAACCAGCAGGTCAGCACGTGCTTTTTTAACAACAAAGTATATATAAATATAAGTACAGCAACATCATGTGAAACTCATATACCTGAAGGCCTCAATTATGTAAGAAGTTGGTGTTGCACCTGAATTCAAATTAGGTTGCCATGACAATGTTACTGTATTTCTGCTGACATCTGTAACCTCGGGTTTTGATGGAGCACTAGGAATCAAGTTTGGGTCAGTGGGTCTTGGTGGTTGCACTGGGACTCCAAACTCTAACAAACGAGAGAGAAATGCTGAGTATAGACAGGAAACAGCTGTAAGCTAAATGTTCTTCACATCTGCACTGGAAATTTATGACAGAGTCAGATAACTTCTGCATTTCAATTTCTAATATTCCTTTATGTATTTTCTCCATGCAGAGAAACTCTAATTGATTTACCTTGGACCTCTATGTATGCACTCCACGTAGCTTCGCCACTTGGGGTTGAAGCAATGCAGGTGTACCGACCGGTGTCGCCCAGCTGAGTGGGAAAAGAATAAATATTTGAAACAATCAGGCACTCAGTGGGCTAGAAAAGTAATTACAGCTCTATGTGTTCCCCCGTGAATATGGATAAATGTATTAGGCTGCAAAAAGTTCAACCCAAAAACTTCTGACATTAGAAGTTATGACTTTGTGTGCTGCAAAATGAAAACGGATACCTTTTTTTCCCGAGCATTCATTAAAGAACTGGAAAAAATGTAGATTCTAATTTAGCAGTCCCTATTCTGTAATGAACAAACCGAAGGACAATTCTTGTAGCGTTTATTCCTTACCCTGTGGAGATCCTAACAAATAAATTGAGAAGGAAATCAGATGGCAAGATCCCATGAAACTGTCAACCTTCTGCGTAAATAATACCTGTGGATTTGTCTGGGCTGCAGCACGGGAGAGCATGTCATCCTTAAAACAAAGCTTAAATATTGCACAGGGTCTTGTACATAAGGGGTTCTATTAGTATAAATTTTGCTCTATAGCAGACCCAAAAATAAATCTTCATATGTTATTCTCATCCAGTTCTGAATGTTGGATTATTTGTCCACATGTGACTTAATCACATTTCAAAAGAGTTTCTTCCCCCCCCCCCCCCCACAACAAAAAAAAAAGAGAAATGCTATCCTCCTAAGGTCCCAGCCTCAGAAGATGAGCTGAAAAGAAGCTCTCAAAAATCAGAGGTTCAAACTCTAAGCCAGTGTAACTTCTAATTGGTAACGGGGCAACTCTATGGAACACAGTAAAGTTTTCAGTCTACTTAAAACAATTACTACATTTTAAACCACAGAAAAGATAGTAAAGAATAGTCAGCATACTAAAACTTAACAACATCTTCAAACATTTTATAGCATGTGAGGCATGACCAGGAATACTGACCAGGTACTTGCTATAATTCCCTAAGGAAGCAAGGTATTTAACAGGTGGTTAAACATTTCAAGCTAGGTTTACAAGGTCAAATGAGTATGTTTAAACTTTAAAAATTGTTTTGAAAAAGTTGTGTACATGGCTCCATTATTGTAATATTCTAAACAAAGATATACCTTATAAATATTTGAAATAATTAAAGCATCTTAATCTTTTAGTGCTAAAGCCCAAATAATTTAAGTATTTGTCTTGCTGAAACACAAGTTTTGCTTTCCCTTTCACATTTTAAGTTCCAAATAATTCCCTTAATTAGTACCTCTTAAAAGCATTTTTTTGCTTGTGAAATCTGAAATAATGTGCCCTAGGCAGAGTAAGTCAAGTTTTTAAGCAAAAAGAATGAACTATCTGAAAGCATGCAGTATCAAATATTTTAATACATTTATTTAACATTTCATAAATTCCAGTAGACCAAAAGTGCCTGCAGGTGAAAAAAGCAAAGTGAAACAAACAATAAGAAGAACTGTTTAAAAGTTCAAGCTACCTTGGCATATCGGATCTGTAATGCTCCTGTCTCCAACTGTTTGATACGAGAGTCCTGGGTAGAAATGAGGATCCCATCTTTTTTCCAGAGGATAGTGGGCATTAAAGTGCCTGTGGCCACACAGCTCAGTACTAAAGTACCATCTACAGCTACAGTTTGATTCACAGGACCCTGTCGAATAACAGGGGGAGGCCGGTCTGCAATCACTGCCAGAATTAAAAACAGGAAAAAAATTTCTGCAACTGGAAGCAATTTTCTAATCATCTAAGCAACAGCAGTTGCTTGAGGCTTTGAAACAAAATAAAGACAATTACACAAGTTATTAAAATGGGAGGCATGCATTATTCAAGGCAGGGTGCATTATAATGTTGCACAACTACAGAACTTTAAAATGATACACAACATGGTATTTTCAGAAAGCAAAGAAGCATAACATAGTGATATCTGCTAGGCATTCTCTAATTCCAGTGTCTTTATAAAATAATAATGAAATAAGAAAGGATTTCCCAAATTCTTTAACAAGGCGCAGATTTCATCTTGTTCACCTTCTACCACATAGCTGGCCTAACAGATTTCATACTTTCTGCATTCAAAGATAAAGCAGGCAGGGGATAACCTGGTAAATATGTACTTCTTAAAAAAAAAATTATTGTGTACCATCAACTCGTCTTGGTGCTGTTTCCTAACTGGGAGATGCCAAGCAGTAGGATAAACACAAGGCTAATGAATAGGACTGTATTAAAAGTTTTCAACCGAGAAGGAGTGTTCCAGAAATTTCTGACTTGTAGTTCTACGATGACTGAATATGTCAATATTAAGTGACTTCAAAGTCACAAAGAGAATCCCATAGTGTGCTTGCATCAATTTTAATGCATCTTTCACGTGATGAAACTTCAATGTTATTGATGGGTTATTTAATAACTGTGCACAGAATGGTATAAAGCAGTCTTCGTATTCACAGAAAAAAGAATGGTTGATTACATGAGTTTTTTCTTCCTTTATCCAGTGGATAATCAAAAAAAGAAGTAAAACCTATCTTATTGTGTTACCGTGACCTCCCTGTACCATCCAACATGACATGGACTGATGATCTGAAAAAACACAACTTTAAATGATAGAAATCTTGTTTAGCAGTGTCACGGGGGCTCACATAACTTAAAAACTAGTTTGGTAGCTGAAATATAAACCTGAAGTTCTCATAAATTGTGAACATCAGATATTTCTAAATTACTTTTCATAATGACGGACAGGGTGTTAGTACTGCTTTTTTTGGATAAATTCCAACTCCCATAATTTCATCTGCATGTTCAAATGACACTCTGCATTTTCAGCTGCATAATTTATCCTTTACCTCTTGTCACAACCTGTTGCAATGCACTGCAAGGCCATTAGTATCTTTCTCTGCAGACACAGCAAAAATAAGCTCACTTACAGTTTGCATTTGACTTTAAAAAGTTGGGGAAGAACTTTGCAGTTTTTGATGCTAAGAGACTAACCAATCCATGCTCTGCAGGAGAAATCTAATGTTACTGAAGTCCATGGCTAATTTAAGTGCCACTGAAGTTGATGGCAACCTTTAGGAATGCAGAGGTATCATTCTGCATATTCTGCTTTCACATTTATAAATGTATCCCAAAAAATATTACCCTAAGATATTATACAAAACAGCTACCCATCAGATCAATCCAGAGCATGTAGTCATAGTGAAGGAAATATATTGCAGTTGATTTGATTTTTTCCAAGTTCATATGACATAAGTCATTAGCAGAAAAACTCTGAATTATCTTAATTTTCTTTTATAAATTTATTTCTCACCTTGCTATGGTCCCAGTGAAAATTGGATAAAAGTGCATTAAGTAATGTGGCTTATCAGTTGTGATAAACCAGAAAGGATTCTTTCCTACTCCTCCTAACAATCTCAATTCCTTGGGTGTAAATAAACAATTTTATTCTCCAGGTTCACTGCATCTTTCTAATACTGTATTATTTGTATGTTTTCTACAGGACAAAGGCATAGTTTATGGAAACTCTTCTCAGACAACAGCTTCCCTTCCCTGAAAGACTCTCCACAGACTGTACTTACCCTCTCTTTCCATAAGTTCTATTATTTTTCCTATGTATCTTTGCTATTAAAAATATGATTTTTTTCTGATAATTGGTAAATTGGCCTTACACCACCATACATTACTGCTTGCAGTGATGTTCCCTGTAGCCTTTTAATCTTCCCGCCCCTCCAAATGCTCCTACAGAGGAATGTATGGCATTATTAATTTGTATGTTATTCTACTGACTTCCATATAGGTTGAGGTTTTTTTCTTGCTATACTGCAGTATCAAAAAAAAACAGGAAAAAACCAAGGAAATGCAGATGCTAAGCAAATGGAGGCACAATAGAATCATAGAATGCTTTGGGTTTGTAAGGACCTTTAAAGGTCATCTAGTCCAACCCCCCTGCAGTGAGCAGGGACATCTTTAACTATATCAGGTTGCTCAGAGCCTCATCCAATCTGATTTTGAATGTTTCCAGGAACGGGATATCTACCACCTCTACGAGCAACATGTTCCAGTGTTTTCCCACCCTCATTGTTAAAACTTCTTTCCTTCTGTCTAGTCTAAATCTACCCTCATTTAATATAGAACCATTACCCCTTGTCCTGTTGCAACAGGACAAAAAAAAGATTGTCCTAAAAAAAAGATTGTCCAAAAAAAAGATTGTCCTAAAAATACTGTCCCCATCCTTCTTATAGGCCCCCTTTAAGTATTGAAAGGCCACAATAATGTCTCCCTGAAGCCTTCTCTTCTCCAGTCTGAACAATCCCAACTCTCTCAGCCTGTACTTACAGGGTAGGAGCTCCAGTTCCCTGATCACCTTTGTGGCCCTCCTCTGGACCCACTCCAACAGGTTCATGTCTTTCTTACACTGAGGGTCCCAGAGCTGGACATATTATTCCAGGTGGGGTCTCACCAGAGTGGAGAATAGGGGAAGAATCAGCTCCCTCAATCTGCTGGCCATGCTTCTTTTGATGCAGCCCAGGATTTGGTTGTCTTTCTGGACTGCAAGCACACATTGCCAGCTCATGTGCAACTTTTCATCCACCAGTACCCCCAAGTCCTTCTTCAAGGTGTTGCTCATAATCCATCCCTCAGCCTGTATTGATACCAAGGATTGCCCTGACCCAGGTGCAGGAGCTTGCATTTGGCCTTGTTGAAACTCATGAGGTTCATGCAGGCCCACTTCTCAGGTTTGTCCAGGTCCCTCTGAATAACATCACGTCCCATGTCAGCTGCACCACTCAACTTGGTATTGTCTGCAGACTTGCTGAGGGTGCACTTGATCCTACTGTCCATGTCATTGATGAAGATATTAAACAGCACTGGTTCCAGTGTGGAGCCTTCAGGGACAGCAGCTGTCACTGATCTCCATCTGGACATCAAGCCATTGATCACTACCCTCAGGATGTGACCATCCAACCAATTCTTTATCCACCAAACAGTCAACCCATCAAATCTAAATCTCTTCAATCTAGAGAGAAGAATGCTGTGAGGGATCATGTCAAAGGCTTTTCTCTAAGTCCAGAGGGGTGACATCCATAGCTCTTCCAATAATAGGGATAAAGAACTAGGCAGCAAACAAACTGAAAGTAAACTAAATCTAGTGGGGGAAGGTAAAAAAGAGCCAGATAAATTAACAGATCTGACAAAAATCCATAACCTGAAGTATACTTGCTAAATACAAAATGGAAGTACAGTGTTCATAATATTCAAAATTTTAAACTCCTGACAGACATGACCAAAACACGTTTTTCATGTTCATGCAATCCACATTTATGCAAAGCAGATTTCCAAGTAGTGACATATCACCCCACCACTGTTTGTAAATAATTAATAATAATAAGTACATAAAATACAGATATCATTACCATCAGTAACTTCCAAGTAGGCTTTTGTAATGATACTTCCTGCAACGTTTAAAGTCTGGCAGATATAATACCCAACATCAGACCTCTGGACATTGGTGATAGTGAGGTCTCCTGTCTGGGAAACTGAAAATCGGCTGGATGACTGAGGAGGCTGGTATGAGAAAAGCAGATTCTAAAAGATGTACAGGAAAGAAAGTGAGAAAAAAAGGGATAAATAAATTCAGACATCTATAATCTCAACTTTAATATGTCTAAACAAATTCACCTTTTTCACATTATACATAACACATTCTGCTCTTCGTATCTTAAGCACGTCTATACCATAATATGAATAGCTTTTATAACATTTTTTGTGATAAATAGATGCAGATATATACATATAATTGTGCAAGTCTTTTGGGATTGCTCTAACACCCTCTGTGGTCAATGTGGGGATTGACACAAAATTTAACAGCCACTAGCGAAGATGCGATATGTACAGATACCATAATCATGCAAGGAACTGTGGTGAACCAAAGTAATTTGCTTTAACATCCTCTTTTAGAACTTACTCCAGGGCATTCTATTTATTTTATTTAAATGAAGACGTTGGTTTACTTATTTGTATTTTAACTTTTTCCTTGAGAATAATGGAGAAGTTTTAAAAAAAGAGATGCTGTTTAGGTCTCTCTAATCATAGTCTTTGTGTTCTATAAGGAACCTTATTATATATAATTAAATCCTATGTCAGTTTCTACTTAGCTTTGGAATGAAGTACATAGTATTTCCCAACAGCGGTCAAAAATCAGAACTGCAATCGAAATAATCCGTCCTATACACTAAATACTGATTCCAAATTTCTACCTCTGGCTGAACAATTTGTGAATGAGAATACTTGAAGGTCACAGAGGCTATTTTTTATCTCTTATTTTTTATCTTTTATTTTTTATTTTTGTATGCCTAAATACATCCAAAGGAATGGGACACATCTCCTATACTTCAGTATTAGCAAACCCTATCCATTGACCTACTCCTCCAGCTGCCTCAATCTCCACAAGCGGTCAGCACTTGTCAGAGCCAAAACTGGGCCAGAAAAAATATGTACTAGACAACACTTGGCAAAAAAAAAATCCAGGTCATATGAAAATACAAACATAATATCCTGGTACACTTGCACTACTTAAGATTACAATCTAAATATGGTTATCAGTCTGGTCATACTTCAGCATTTAGAGAGAAATGTTGCAAATGGAGTAAAGAAGCCAATCTCTAAGCATTCTCAATTTCTCTGGACTATTGTTTTGTTACACAAAGAACTCTGTCATATGCTATGGCACCATTCATTCCTTCATTCACAGGAAAACCAGAATCCCATATTCCTTCTTTCCTTCCAATAAAGAATACTTTGTGTCACATCCCTCCTTCAAAAGATGACTCTGAAAGAAAACCGATTCTCTTGCTGTGTTATATTGTGTTTCACCCACTGGCTTTCAAGATCCTTTACAAAGAAGCTGAAAATACTTTTCCCTCCCATTCAAAAAAGGAAACTGGGAGAAAAAGTGACCTATTCAGGTATGACCAGCCATCTGATTGAGTGGGAAAGTAGATCTCCTTAATGCCAAACTAGAGTCCTACCCATGCAATAATGCAGATCAATACAGCAAATGGTTTAGTTTGCCAAACACATGTCAAACTAACAGCTGCACCATACTTCCTGAAAATTTCAGTGTTTGGGAGTTAAACAAACTTCGGCATTAGTCAGCTTGTCATCAGTTAGAACTTGTCCCTGTTAGGTGAAAAGATTTTCATAGTAGTGCAACACAGAATGCTTCTAAATGTTTCACAGATTTATTTTTACATTCATGGACAAAACAGGAGACTGAGAAAGAGATATCCTTTCTAGTAAGGCTGACATCACCTAGCATACATATGACTTAGACGTAGAAAAGAAATATCCAGCATCTTCAAACTCCAGAGACTTACTTTCCACATCTTTAAAACAATAATTAAAATACTTTTCTCTCATGTAACATCCCCTCTTCAAGAAACTACCAGGAAGAAGAAACAGAAAGGCTGTTTTACCTGACTTCCCTCTCTCCGCCAAAAGATGGCTGGCTGAGGGTTTCCAGTTGCTTCACACTGGAAAGTCACCGTTCTCCCCAGCGCAGCTATCTGATCTCGAGGTTTTACAACAAACTGTGGAGGCTCTGCAGGGAAAATACCAAACAAAAAATAAATCACACATTTCAGAGGACCAAAGTTAGCATATCTGCAAGCAGTTTTCCTACTAACTTTAAATGGTGTAAAACAGAGGAGTTAAGTTTCTTTAATAAGGAAAGGCAGCATAGATACATCAGCCTCTAAAGAGCCACAGCTTTAGCATCACTGAGATAATATTTTCTGTTGCTGGACATCCCAACTAAAACTCTCTGCATCACATGCTTTTATTACTGACCACTTACACAAAGAAGTAAATCCCACTGACTTAATGAGACAATTTGCAGAGCAACAGTCACCATTACAAACAAATTTATTACAATTTGTTTTTTAAAGGAGGAGTATGGCTACAAGTCAGAATGGAGAAATCTTTGAGGGACAACTGGTCCACAGGCCACACTTTGTCAAGGGCTGCAGTGAACACTGTTGAGTATGAATTCAAGCTCATATGCACAGAAGTCGTCATATTTGATTTAGGAAAGCTGAGGTGAGAAAAAGCCCTTAATGCCTTGTGTAAGACACTTCTAATGTAGCTGAGGTCTCAAAAAAATCCAACGTCAAAAGTCCCACAAATACTATTGAGCAAATCATAACTAATTAAAATCTTCAGTCCAATCACTGAAGAGGAATGAATTTAAAGGAATAGCAGAGCTAAATGTTTTCCTCATTTACATAGGCAAGGGCATGTTCAAACAAAATATATATGCAAATGAAGGCAAATTCAAAACATCTGCTCAGACTAGCATTATAAGTACTGCCAGTACTGTCCAAACTCGTTGATTTATACAGACTTCAACAATCCCTTCATCCAGTAGTAAATAGAATGTCAAAAAATTCATGTCAGTCACATTAAAAAAAATCAGAATAGATGACAGCATTAGATATCTTGATGGGGCAACTGGAGAAAAAAATCTAGCTTGTTTTATACGCTGTTAACTCTCACTTCTTGAAAAATGTGCATTAAATGAAAGTCCATTTACTTATTCATTTCCAATTCCTTCTGATCATCTGTCCAAAACTAATTATGCTCTCCCTCTTTGGAATGAGAATAAAGGGGATGTTTTGAATCCAAGTCTAATAGCTCAAATGTTTTGGTGTTGATTTCTCCCCCTTTTTTTTTTTTTTTTAATTTCAAGAATATCTGCATTTACAAGATTTTCCTTTAAAAAGAGTGTGAATCATGTAACTTAAATGTATCACTCACGTGTTTTAAAAACATAAAGTAATTGTGGTTTTATCTAGAATGAATTCAGTAACAGTCAAAGTCCTTTCTAAAAAAATTGCTTTCAGTGTTCCTGGGGGCCAATACTTTCAGTTACCTGCTCCTCATGCCATGTGTCTCTGCTCTCTGTTGAGTTCATATTAGAATATACCCTTACCTACAACCCTCCTGGCTTTGGGAGGAATTTTTAAAGCATGCCATATTATTATTTATATTTGGATGAAAACGCTACCTTTCTCAGAATTTCCTTAGCAAAGAAACTACCCAAAGTGAAGGTGATACTGACCTACAGTAATTAGCAGACTTCAAAACATTTAGCTCTGAAATGTTTGATCAATACCTTGGAAGATGATAGGGGAAGACTTTGACATGACAGCACATTTAATTTAGAATGGAAGGTGAAATTGTTGGGGTTTGCTACAGGGTTGTAAGGTACAATGGGGAAAACAGAGATGATAGTGAAGCACCTTTGTTATGGTGTTGGATTCTAATAACAAGAATAAATTTAGCATATAGTAATTTTACACACAAAACAGAACTCAGGGTTTCTAAATGTTGAGCTAATACATAGCATTTATGAGGTTTCAGATTTCACTGAACTTACTTGAGAATGGGTACAGCTATAAAGACATTAAAATGGTTCTGACCATCAGAGAAATAGCTGAATGCTTGTGATTCTAGTACCCAAAGATGACCGTTCAGGGACTACTGAACACAAAAAATGAGGGGAAATTCAGTCTTCCAGGTAACCATAGTAAAATTTATAAAATGTAAATAGGTATCTCCAGATATTCTTCTGAAGATATGTTTTTTATATATATTATTATAAATATATGTACATCATTATGCATATATGTATTATTTTAAAACTATTGCCATTAAGGTGAGTAATAAAAATCCTATTAGCTTCAATGTCAGAAGAATTAAAACAGGGTTAAGTGAAACTTTGTTATTAGATTCCATTCAATGTTTGCTGTATGGAAGCATTTTCACTGTGTTTTTTTAATTTGTTTGCTTTCACACCTTGGCTCACACGTGTGTGATGAATATACCATAAAAGATGCTGAAATAATAATCCACTTAAGGAAAGAAGAACTTCTATCCTTGAGACCTTTAAAATAAACATGGTTTTTTAAAGAACACTTTGAAGTTCAACTTATGCACTCACTGAAGATAGAAGACATGAGAATTTGACTCGTTACATCATGCAAAAACAGAAAGTTAGCAACCCATTACCTTTCTCTTTGTCATTAAGTTACCCATACTTCATGCAGAATTTATTCTGTGCGATGTGTCTTGTCAATAACAAGTAAAAGATGGGAGCTGACTGATTGAAGGACATGGAAGGGGATGGATGGGAAGGGGAGAAGAAGTTCCCGTCACAGTGATACGATGACTAGAAGATGGCCAATAAAATTTCAACTTACCAGACACAACTAAAAACAAAAACAAAACAAAAAGAAAACATGGAATAAATAAAATTGAATAGACATGAAACAAAGCAAAGAATAAAGCAAAATAAATAAAATAAATAGAAAGGACCCTTGGTAAGGACCTTAGAAAGCACACAGATATTCTGATACATGAAAAATAGGTTTAAAATGTTGAACCACATTTTTTTCATTTGATTGTTTATCAGAAGTCTCTGTTAAATGCTGAAAGCAGTTCTGTGAAGGAAAGTGGATAACAGACTGAAATAATGGTCAGGCAACCCGGGTACTACTCCAAGCCTTTACAATGAACAATTGTGTAACCTTGAGTAATTTATTTTTTTTTTTATATTTCATTTTTTCTCTGCATCAAGAGCTTTCCATGGTAAAATTAATATGAAAACTCTACTAAATATCAATCTGCAACACTGCTGAAATTGAACAGTGACATTTACACCCATTCTAAAGCATCCAAACTTCTACAAATGGAAAATACTTTTCTGAGGCTAATAGCTACTACAAAGGAAGTTTATTAAAAAAACCCAACCCAAACCAAAAAAACAACTCAACCAACCAATATATATATATATACATACATTGAGGCATTTAGCCCACACAATAATCTCTCTAGTATAAGATTGCTGTATCAAGGTCATAAGGCTCACAATTAAACTGCAAATGCAATCTAAACCACAACTAAAACTAATTTGAAAAGATTCTTAACCGTTTCTCCACCTCAATTTCACTAAAATATGCAAACCCAGAGATTAATTGCAAAATATTAAATTTTTTCCATAGAAATTGTCAGTGATAAGTTATATAATGTTAATTTCATAGGTAAAAATTTTCACAAAGTTTCAAATGGCAGACTATCTTCACTTCTGTAAGAAAGGCATGAAGTTGACTATGCAAAAAATCACACCTTGTAACTAGCCGTCCTTTAATGAAAGCTGAGTTACAACAGACAGTCTGAAGTACAATACTAATGACATCTACATTAATACTAAAGGTGTTTATCATGATTAATGTCAATGCAATCAATAAATACCAAAGGAAGTAATAATTATTATGTCTGTAATTTTGAAGGGTTATCCTGTGAACTAAAGCAGAG
>JANIJG010021871.1:0-20295 GCA_024611175.1 Megaceryle torquata | reverse complement strand
ACTTATACAGGACTTCCTGTGATGCATTCTGTTGTAATACGAAAATAGATGAAAGTATTTTTTGCAGAACTGACACACTGGGTGTGGCTGAGTTGGAGTTAATTTTCCCCACAGCAGCCCTCATAGTGCTGTGTTTTGAACTGGTAACTAGAAAGATGTTGATAATACACCAGTATTTTGGGTACTGCCAAGCAGTGCTCATGCAGCAGCAAGGCTGGCTGTCCAACATTCTCATCAGTAGGCTGGGGTGGACAAAATCTTGGGATGTTCCATATCATATGACATCTGCTCAGCAGTAAAAACTCAGAGAAAGGATGAAGAGGGGGGAGAATTCATTATTACAGCATTTTTCTTATGGAGCAACCCCTATGCTTACTAAAGCCCTGCTTCCCATGAAATGGCTGGGCGTTGCCCGCTGATAGAAGAAGAGAATAAATCTTTCCTTTTGCCTCTGCAGCCTTTGTTTTGCTTTATTAAAATGTCTTCAACTTGACCCACAAGGATTTTTTTCCATTTTATTTTATCTGCCCCCTGTCCTGCTGAGGATTGAGGTGTTAGAGCACTTTGGAGGCCACCTGGCATCCAGCCAATGTCAACCCACCACACTCTACCTATTTGGTATCCAAATTGAAGATTTTCTCAGTGAGTCGTAGAGCTATGCGCCACTATTTCAGCTGAGTTCATTGTTTTCCTCTGTCCCCATCCTCCACTCTCCCGAAACAGAGCTCTGTGCTTCCTGAGACCTAGCACTTTGAAGACCATATGGTCAAGATTTAAACAACTTCAAACCACAACTGATTATTTCTGCCAAAAGCAGTAATTGGTAGGTTCTGTGTTACTTGGTGGAATGACATTATTTACACATGAAGTTACTTCACTGGGTGATGGAATCCTGCTTCTTTGCTTACGATAAGCAGGCTGACTTTCTAGCCAGTGCTTTGCCCTTAAGGATTTCCTGCATATATTCCTGGGCAACCAGTTACTTTCTGGCTTTATCCTCTTTCTCCAATTGCTGTCTGTTCTGCTTTGTCCCACTGCAGTTCGCCTGATTCTAACACAAAGTCTTAAGATTTTTCATTGTGCGAGTCCTCTTTACAGTTGGCTTTTAATCAAGGAAGGAATTCTGTTGCTTTAGCTATCCAGTTCTATAAAAGATCTGGACAACTTATTTAATTTCTGATTTAATTTCTGTCAAGTATGGGCAGCAGAAGTATGTGCTGCAAATAAAGAAGCAATCTGTGAAACTGCCAGTACTTTATGTACATTATGTCAAGATGTGTGTACACATACTCCATATAAACTTGTACACAAAAACGTAAGTACACAAAACTGGGTGAATTATGTCAAAATCTTGTGTGTGTGTGTGTTCTAAACCAATGGCTTAGAACACCATTTGACATTGGAGAACCTCATTTTCCTCTGAGTTTCAAACAGAAGTATAGAGAAAATTGAGTTGGAGGATTATACCGACTTAAATGAAAGTAATTGCTATGGCTGACTGGCAGTTGCTAGGATTTTATAATGGGTTGAGTACTGCCTTCTAAGCCATTTTTTTCTTTACATTTTATAACTATGGAAACTCAACAATTGTCAGCTGAATTGATTATTCAACTGTTTTAGTTTGTAAGTAATGACATCCATCTTCACCTTGCTGTTCTTACACTTGACAAAGACATTTAGCGAGGTGGGGAAGGAGAGCTGTAACAGCATGGAAATGAAAAAGAAGTCTGCTCCTCTGTTACTAGGTTGTTTTGTCCTTTTCATGATTGTTCCTTGAAGTTTGCGGTACTCACCAGAACAGCACATAGGACTCAATGACACGTTTGCTGTTTGTTGTGTGATGATTTTTATACACAGTACTAATCTATTGTAGCAAAGTAGTGGATAGCTCTGTTTTGTACACTAAGGAAATAAGAGATGAGGATGGCTTTTTTTGTTTAGATACATTACTGTTTTTTACTTGCAGAAATAAAGAATTTTTTTTTTACTCAGTGATGTAATTGTTAATGTTGGTTTGTTTTTCTTTTCATCTGTTTGTTTTAAAGAGAAAACTGAGAAACAAATGTTCATTGTGAAACTCTGATTCTGAGGGGTAGGTTTACATCAGGTTCATTTTTGGCCATTGGCTTTTTGTTGCTTCCTAGCAGGGAATTGATTAGAAGCAGTGTGAAGCCAAAGTAGAAACTGGGATTTTTGTTTGGTGGAAACATGTACTTCCAGGTTAGAGACCCCACTTTTAAGTGCGTATTCCTGCACTGTTGGCCTTAGAATAATTTTGCTCAGTTATTTTCAGAGCCTCATTTAGTTTTAATGCTGGAAACTCATAATGAAAATGTTGTCCTTTCTTAAGCTTCTACTAACAGAACAAGAATAAGAAACAAAATGGGAATGAAAAATATCCCTATACATCCTAACATAAATCATCACAGTTGTTCCAATCAGCACATATGGTACAGTAACATTGCCCACTGCTCTGAGACCCTCTAATGGAAGACCATATGGGCTGCTGCTGCATCAAAACACAATAGGCCTGCGTTTAGGACTCCGCAGTGACCTGGATTCAGAACTTCCTTGCTTTTATTGGCTTGTGTGTCTGCATTAACATTTTTTCTTTCAGCATAGTGATTCCCCCTGTCCTTTTTTTTTTTTTTTTTTTTCCCCCTCATTCCTTTGTTCATTTCCAAATTCATTTGGATAGAGCAAACCAAATGTGTCGCTGGTTTTTTTTTATTTCATGTTATAAATACTGAGCCCTTCAACACTTTGGTCTTATTGTTTATGTTGAGAGTAAAACAATCATTGTTCATCAGGGTGCCTTTTCATCTTGAGTAGGTACACACCTGTAATTCACCATGCTCTAATAAAACACACAGAGGAAACTAATAATATCCAGTTTGCCAACATTCATTAGGCATGAGGAATATTGGTTTACTATTCAAATAAATCAGAGGACTCCAGGTGTATTATGAAAATGAAGAAGAATCAAATATTGGACTTTGGTTCACACTGAAGCCAAGAAGCTGCAACTGAATGTGCTAAAACCAGACCATATAAAGAATTTGGGGTTTATGTTATTAGAGACATATTTTAGGAAATAATCCCAAATGGAGGAAGTTGAAGTTGCAATTTTTCAAATAACTGAGTTTCAGTTTTAAGGAATTATTCTGGATGTATATTAGCCTTCTTTAAGTGTGTGTGTTCAGTATTTCTCAAAGAGAAAATCCATGTGCATTACTCTGCTCAGATTACTTGCAAGTCTACAGTTTGTAAGACGAGTGGCCATAAAATGATTCACAGGAATTCCCGAGAGAAATATGCTCATCCCCTAGACTCAGCTCCTAGCTACTCCGAATCATGTATAAGTATTTTACCCTGTAATCATTCCTTTTTAATTGTAGAAATCTCTACTAAACTTGCAAATACAGTCTGACCTGCTCTGGAATTAGAAATGCTTCTTCATAAAACACAACTCAAACTCTACATGAAACAGCCTGGTAAGAGACTTGATGGGACGCACTTCTTGCACAGAGGACATAAGTAAATTACCAATTTTCCATTACTCAGGTAGTGCCAAAAAAAGAAAAGTTCAGTCTTCTTGGTAGCAATGAAAAGCTGCTGATGGCCTCTACTGAAAGCTCTCTAGAAAATCTCCAACAGATAGAAATCTGCCTTAGTTGCTCAATTACATTTCTCCAAATTAAATTAACTTGTAAGTGCTGAGTTTCCCCTTTTTGCCAGGTGTTTTTGATATTGTAGGTCAAAAATAAGCCTGCCAAGCAAATGCCCACCTGTAAAAACAGAGGGAATATCGATACATGATACATAATGCATACTGATACACAATATATAAATAAATCCCTGTAGAAAAAGGGCATCCTATTGGTTGCAAAATTGTGGCAAGGGCACAGGGTGAAATTTCATAGAAAAATTTAAACACAGTTCTGTCAGAGGGATATAATGTGGTTTAAAAGAACAACAATAATAGCAACAACTACAACACCATTTTCTTAGGTTGATTTACATCCTATTGATATCTAAGGTTAGTAAAACTGAGAAGCAAATAATTTTTCTTCTATTGTGGCACATTTTATTTGACAGCACTTTCAATTAGGCCAATTATAAAGAAAATTAATTTTCCTGATGTTAATCATGGCTTTTCACATAGCAATTAGGGGGAACAACCTGTTTGTAAAGACAGGAAGTTAGTGTGTAAAACCACAAATACCAAAGGAGTAATATTTTTGCCTTTCAAATTATTTCCTTGACGTGTGAGGTTTTTCCTAGGAAGATGTGTCCAGTCACTGAACAGAAAAGAAAAGTGGTTACCAGACTAGCAATATGATCTTTTAATGCCTTATTCTTGCCAGCAATCCTATCAACCTCCCTGGGACTATTGGTATCATTAAATCAACTCACAGGAGTAGCATTTTGCAGTTTTAGGAATTAAACTACGTAGTAGTATAGTTGCCAGATGTTAATGGAGCAACTATTATATTTGACAGATGTAGTATTGCAGGGTCATAGGATAATCTGTTTGGAAGCAACCTTGGAGGTCTCTAGCCCAGACTCCTAGCGTCAGCTATGGAGTCAGACCAGATTGCACAGGGCTTGATCCAGTTGGGTCTTGAAAACTTGCAAGGACTGAGAATGCACAGCCATTCTGGGCTTGACTGTCCACCCAGTGAAGAAATTTCTCATACTCAGCCTTGATCTCCCTTGTTTCAACTTAAGTCCATTGTCTCTTGTGCTCCCACCATGCACCACTGTGACGAGCCTGGCCCTGTCCTACCAACAACCTTCTTGTACATACAGGGAGGGAGCTGCTGTTATGTCCCCTTGAAGCCACCTCTCCTTCAAGCTGTGAAAGCACCATTCACTTCCTCACAGATGCATACGAGACCTCAACATACTGTATGTAATGCCTATGTTTTTAAATAACACATTTTGTAATTCCTCTTACAAAGAGGAATGCAAATGTTGATCTAGTGTTTTTCTAACTGGTTTCCTCATGTTTATAATTAAAATATTACAGGGCTGTGCTTATTTTTTAGTCTGATATCAGTCAAACTATAAACTTCAAGTACCCCATTCTTGAAAGCTGTGGTAGTAATTATCTATCTCAAAGAGTGTAAAATTATAGAAATTTTCATTCATTTATACTAATAAGATGCTTCAGAGATTCAAGGTGGTACTTAATTACTAAATAGCATTTTGTTCTGCATATTAAAAACTCATTAATTATTGTTATGACTATTACTATTTATAAATACCTTCCAGGTACTCAGTTTGAGTGAAAAATTTCAGAGGTTGAATGTGCCTGTACAAACATATGTACAGTGTGAGTATGAGCCTATGTGCTGAAGAGAGAGCAGAGCTCAGGAGCAGGCATTTCTGATGTGGTTGGCCAGGTAGAGACTACACTGAGAGGAGAAACTACTACTGAGTGTGAGAGGAGAAACTCCAGAGCTAGCAACAGCGAGAGTATAGGAGATAGCCACATTATCTCTCATGGAGCATTGCAGTTCTACAGAATGGCTGAAACTCAGTTGTTTATAATCTTGTTATGAAAAGAGTGAGAAACCCACTGTTTTTAACCTCTGTGTGAAATGAGCGGGCACAGAAAATTTGGGTACTAGCATTACATGCAGAGCAAAAGGGAGAATCTGAGAATGTTTAGCAAACCGGTCAAATTCCGACTGCACACACCTTAAAAAAATTAATTCTGAACAATACCATTTGCCAGTTCCTTCCCTAATTCCAAATAAAAACTGACCTAAAAAGCTGTCAACCTCTTCTATGCATAAATATGTTTCATGGCTCATCCTGATAAACTCTGAAGTCTTCTTACCTTCAAGTATCTGAACAAGCACCATTGACTGCCTTTCTGGAACACGACTATGAGATATTTATGTCAGTGTTTTGTAAAAACTATTAATAAGGGAGATAGTTCAAGGCAATGTGCCATGTGTCATCCTCTATGCAGTCATTTGTAGGCTATTTGTTCTTATCAAAGCAATCTGAAACACCCAATATCCTTGATATATGCATTTCACAGCAGTCATCTGTGGAAAATATAATTTTCTACAGAGAAATAAAAAAGCCCCAAATCTCTTGTTCTGAGAAAATATAAATGCTACCATTCAGCTGTCTCCTGGTTTCAACCTGTGAAAAATATGAGAAAATAACACCAAGCACATTGCAAAAGGATGGCGGTATATTGCTTTTCATCCTCATCAGTCTCTCTTTTTTTCATCTGTCACTTCTTGAGGTCTAGATGCATATATAAATAATGTGTATTTTCCTAGATTTTCTGCTAAAATTCACATTCCTGTAAGACCAGACTGGGACACCCTTACTCACCATGAATGCTTTCACAGTATGTAGTCCCACACCACAAAGTGTGATACAGTGCAGTACAAGCTTCTGAGGAAAGGTCTCACAGTCTGATGCCAAACATGCTACAGCCATACAGTTGAGGCAAAATGTTTACATGAGTTTTTTGATGTTTCAAATCAAAAGTGATGACCTGTAATTCCAAATCCCCAGCAAGGGAATAATTGTGGTTTATTACATGTACGATGACTGGAAAAACTCTGTTTTGCATTGCTGCTGATATGTCAGATAAACACTTCTTAAGTTTAAAGGAACAACTGTCTATGGCAACTTCAAAGTTACCAAAGGCATGAAGATAGAAATCTGATTGGAAAAGAAAATTATTTTTTATCAATGTACTGTAACTAAGAGAATGAAATTAAGAAAGCAAGCAGTTGACTATTAGGAAAACCAGTTCTAATAGTAAGATCACCTCTAGAAGTGGTGGAAGCCTATAAACTTTGCACAGAAAAACTGTTTATAATTTATCCACATTTCCTCTTCTGTCTGAAGACTTATCACATGCTGGGCAGTAACATAGAAACAGGCTGGCTAGAGTCTGTGCCCTACATGAAAGTGCTTCTATTAGGGTACCAGTGGGCTGCCTGCTGCTCTTCTCACTGTGCACCTACCCAGCTGCACTCTGAGCCAGCAGCCATGAGACAGCTGAAGTCTGGAAACCTGGTAGCCACATCACTGTGACATTCACTCTGACCATGCAGGGAAGCTTGTTGGTTTCATATTATAAGCATTAAAATGCCACTAAGCTTCTCCACTTTCTTTGGTGGCTTAAACTCCACCCTCTCCTGATAAATAGTGTAAAATTTCTGTGTTAATCAAACCTCCCACTTGGGTGCTATTCTGATTTCAAGAGCTATCAAGTGGCATTGAATTCTTATAGATTTCTGGCCATTTAATTTAGGCTGAGAGGTGTTTCCCTCCTTAACTCTAATTGATCGGGCTGAGCAGTAAAAACTGTCTCTATCTCAGCTGTGTCACAGAAGTGGAACTATATTGTCTTAATGTCTGCTTCACAGTAGGATAATGAATCTTCTCTTTAAAAAAATTTAAAAAGTCAAGATGAAAAGGGCTACACAAATGTGTGTGTGTTTGCATAGGCACATGGGGGAAGAACCTACTGCAAAAAAATTGTGGGAAAAGAACAGCGTATAAAATGTAGTCACATGAGATTTTTTGATTTGCAACTGATTTTTCTGATACTAGCTACATAATTAGAAAGTTCATAATCTCTTCTGCAGGAGTCAATGAAGATTCCTATAGTAAAATTAAAAAATGGGGAAATAGACTTTGCAGTGTCATTTTAAAAGGTAGCATTTCTCAGGTTAATACATGTAGTATGCAGTTCAAAATGTTTATAAATTATGTCGTCATTGCCTTGAGGTGACAAGAGAAATTTGAAATACGGGGGTTAGCAGACAGAGGAAGGGAGAGAGGGATTGAAGATCTTCCAGAAGTTCCTTAGTTTGCCCTTCCCTTTCCTTGTTCTGAGTCCTCCTAAACCATCCTATAAACCAAATACAATTTAGAGAGCATACTTAAACAAGTCTAATTCCATCTATTTGAAAACTAGAGCAATGCAGTAAACTGTGGAGTCCTGTTTCCCAGGCTTCTCTTTTCAGAGAAAAGCTGTCTTCCCCTGTGTTTAAAAAGAACTGAGGTACTTTTGGGCACTGTGGCAATCTAAGTAGTTGTGTCTACAAATATTTATACTAAACCCTTTTAAAAGAGTGAAAAAAGATAGATGAATTTTAAATAAGCTATGCAGAAATATGTAAAAATTATGATAGCTGGATACTATTTCAAGAATTCTTAGGAGCTTCCTATTGCATTTTGACTTACAAGAAAAGATAGTAGAACTGAAAAGGAAATGGAGTGGCATTTTTTTCTCCAGCTGTTTATGGTAGCAGTATTCTTCTTGGAAAGAAGTACTTGAAATCCACAGCAACCTTCTTATAGTAAGTTAAAACTGTTTTTTTTAGAAAACTGGCTAAAACTCCATGATCAATGGATACCAAGCATACACTACAAGTGGAAAGACAATAAATCTCTACAGTGCAGTGACTTTTGATCATTAAAAAATGTCATTTTGGGAATGCAATACTCAGTAAGGAATATTACCAACTGAAGCAGATATTATTTCAAAAGAAATCTGGACTTCTTTTTATGGGGACACCCCACCCCCTACATAGAGACAACCCAAGTTTACATATGGGACACTAATACCTGAACTTACTTTTTAATAATGCTAATAGGAAGGTAACCATGACATATTAACAAATGTTAATTATAGGTAGAAAAAAAAATACAACATATAAGAATTGTATACAAGATTGAATTATCCATCAGGTACTGGGAATTTTTACTGCGGTGGAGGTAGAAAAGGGAACAAGTTCCTCAAGGAAATAAACACAAACTGCAGAAATAAAAGACAATAAAACATTCTGAGATACTTGGCATGACTTTTGTACATTGAAGCAGTGGTTCACCTATGACAAAAAATGGTAATGCTATAAAAAAATGCTGATAGTTTGAAACAAAGTGTTGCTGCAGCTATGATAGTCTAGGGATATTAGCAAATATGTTTTGAGGTTTAGTCTTTAGTTAGGTTACTTATACTTTTAATGGAAAAAAAATCTGACATGATCTGAGCACCCAAGAACTCTGAAGGAAGTGGTAAAGAAAGGCAATTAGACCTTGCTGGTGGAAGACTGGACCACAGCAGAACTCTCAGGTGATGTGTGCTTCTGTTGTGAGACTTAAGTATCACTATGCTACCTTAGCTGGGACAAAACAGAGAGCAGATTTTTAATATGAGAAGAGTCCACTTAGGGGTCTCATGCCACTGAAAGATGCAAAGAGAACAGAGTCCCCTTCAGTGCTGTATTGAGAGAGCAGAAGACCTTTATGAGAACGAGACAAGCAACATGATGTCCATCCAGACAGCTGTGGGGTTTTTTTGTTTCTCAATTCTTTCATCCTACTCCATGCTTAAATAGAGAAAAAACCCCAAAATTTACCCCAAACTTTGGCAATTAATGTATGGTCACAAGGACAAGAGGAGCATGCAGATACCTCCTGCAGAAAGTAATGTGAGTGTACTTGATATTTAGCAGTTTAACCAGAAGCTGGTTTTTTATTGCACTGGAAGATTCTGATACTGAGCTCACTAGGTGGTCTAGTTTGCCTATAAAGACTGAAAGATACCTTATTACGAGTTCTTGAGTGTTATTCATCACCTAACAATAAACTATTTTAATGTTCAAACAAAACATAATTAATAGTAACAGATGGTACTCAAAAGAGCTTATCAAAATGATATTTGAAAGCACTGTTATAAGTCAGCATTTTTTTTGTAAAGAACCATTTCAGAGATGACTGATTTGAGTGATGCATGTAAACTAACAAAAATAAGAGACTGTACTATAATCACTGTACAAGCTTTATGAAAATTACTTACAGGCTATAAAAAAGGCAAAAATAAAGTGTCTATTACCTTTTTTATGGATGCTTAGCATAATTTAATAAAGTCTGAGTTTATTTCAGAATGAACATATAGCAGAAATACTTTTTAATGAACAACAAATGAAAATTATTAACCCTTGCACTCTCTTTAAATTTATACATAAAAACAAAAGTCTGCAAGCTCAACAACTTGTAGTAAAATTTTATTTTGTCTTTTCTGAAGACAGAATTATTGAAATGTTATCTTTTAGAACAGCAGCCATAAAATAAAGTTTGCAACAGTGAAGCCTGATAGAACTCCAATTTTTTATCTAGCCTTGGGATTTAGGAAGTTGCAGCAACTAGAAAACAGTCTTCAGATTTCGTTTCCTACTTTTTAATTGAATGCTGAAGTATGCTAAAAAAATCTGTTCTCTTCAGTTCTCTGCAGCAAGTGATTAAAAGGTAGAATTAAAAAAAAAAAAAAAAAAAGTAAAGAAAACCCTTTCAGCAGGAGAAAGCCTCTAGCTTCAACTTATTTTTATAGTAATGTTTCTCTAAATGGACTCCTTCTGTTCTACTTGCTCAGAAACATCTGTCTCAAGTCCCTGTTTCAAAGTACTAAATTGCAGGAAGGAATCTCAAAAGTTTTTAACTGTTATTTCCCTGTAAGCAACTGTTGTCACTCTTGTGAGACTACATAAAAAAAAAACCTCCATTAAAATAAAATTCAAAACCATAGAAGCAGTTATTTATTAAAATAAATTACAGGGATTTGAAGCAACTATAAATAACCTTTAAAAAAAATTATGAAATATTTACTGATTCCTTCTTTTACATATACTTTAGAATCTTAGTGTCCATCACTTGCACAAGTAGAACAAGCACCTTCAAGGCACTGATATCTTCTTCAGACAGTTTCCTTGGTTCCTTCTGAATAACTTTTAAGATTTATATTCTTTCACCAGAAATAGGTGGCAGTCAAACTCCTCAGATCCTTGATAGAAATCTGAAGTGCTGTCATAGTTTACAGCAGTCATTAAGAATGAAAGAGCTGTCTCTTTAAGCTATACAAATTACAAGAGTAGTTTCCTTCATTCATCCTGCCAAAAGTTTATTAATTAAAAAAATCCTAGAGTTCATTGGACAAATCACTGTTCTTCCTTCCTCCTTCATGGGGACTGAAGTCAGAATATGGCCTAAAACCAGTTCTTTCAAAAGGAGATACACTGACTTAAAGACAGACTATGCAAAGAAGTTCAGATTTAAATTCAAAACCTAATTTTAAAATTCTAGTGGTTAAATACACCCATGATACTGTGAGGCATTCTCTGCAACACATAATAACCACCATACACCTCAATAGCATTTTTGTGATCCCGTAAAAATCTGAATTTTGTCTTTGTTATTTTAATGTAGGCAGCTTAGACACCTATAAAGCAATTACATTTACAGCCAATTTATAATCTGTACCAGCAACCTGACACAGTGGAAATCTTTATATGGTATCTGACAGATAAAAGAGCAAATCCTTTTCCTTTTCCTCCCAGGTGGCATTCGCATCTCTACCCAGAAGCCTTATCAAATAGATGCCTCACCTTGAAGCTACTTTGTACAAAAAGGGGGTGGAAGGAGGAGGAAATTCCAGACCTGAAGCATGTGCCACCTCTTCAAATTAAAATTCCTTGTCAGTTGACTAGTACAGCAAAATCGCAGCCAGAAGTCACTTATCATAAGTTCTGCTCACTATTCACCTTGCAGACAAGATCAGTTAAGCCTAAAATTAATGACATCATAAGCTAAAAAAGCTTAATATCAAAGATCACCACTGTAAAATATTAATGGGCCAGTGCAATTTCCATAGGAATTCCTCTTTTCTCCTGCCAGACTGATAACACTGAATGTGTTTAGTGCCTTTGAATAGCAAAATGTATAGCTTACAGTTCTGTCACTGCTGCTGCATGTTTAGGTGTTACGGCAAGTATCACCAGCTCCTCCAAAGCAACTGCTTGAGGAAGAAGAGTTAAGAAGAATTCAAAGTTATTCATTACCAACCTGCTAGTGACTGACTGCCAGTCACCAAGAGTCTCAGTGTTGGTATTATTCTTGTGAAGTCCTCAAGTCAACTGACCTAATTGACCTGCTTCTCTTTTAACTCCTGCTGAGTAGTGACTATGCTGTCATTGCTATGATAATTCTTG
Organism: Megaceryle torquata; assembly: GCA_024611175.1. Taxonomy (NCBI): domain Eukaryota; kingdom Metazoa; phylum Chordata; class Aves; order Coraciiformes; family Cerylidae; genus Megaceryle; species Megaceryle torquata. The sequence continues at coordinate 8,260 of JANIJG010021871.1, read as the reverse complement.
GCCAACTGCATAGTGGGACTTCTACTGGAGCCATAATTTCCACTCGTATCAGAGAGTAAAGCTTGTTTCAGCATAAATTATAAACTTACTATAAAATGAGATGTTAAAAAAGCCTAATTAAGTACTGCAAATGGGAGTGAAACAAATGGAGGTAGGAGAGAATACGTAAAAACTTTCACTATTAGATTTACTTGAAAGCATTTTTATGATCAATGTGAAATTTTCAGATTCTTAAAGAATCCCTACTTCTATTTTCATTAATGGTAAAACTAATTCTCTTTTAGAACTGATGTTCTGAGGCATAGATTTTTGGTAATAGTGTGTTTTATGAACATGAGTTTCAATTATATATATATAATTCCTACAGTCCTGATTCAAGGCATAAAACTAAGCAAATCATATAATAGAATCTCCACAAAAACATACACACTAAATACATAAAGAATCATATATCCAACTTGCTTAGTGCTCAAGCAAGGGAGAAATCCATTGACTCCAGAGGTGTACTTTTGGTCATTGCTTCCCTTTTCTGGAGCATATCAGCTACTAAGTAAAATATAATGTATTGTAGTCTGGGCTGCTTCATAGCAGTTTGCATTGACTGAGGTATTTATTTAATAATTAATCATCTCCTGAAAGAAATGCTTCCACATGTATTCAGCAACATCTCTGGATGCCTTACATATGCACAACACATTGCTGAAAAATGAAAACAGTGGACTGAGGCACTTTAATTTTAGGGAAACACAAAAAACAGCAGGATTACATTTTCTTAGCTATTTAACTTTTCAAGGAGAAAATAAGATAACCTCATAAACAGTTTCAAGGATGGAAATGCTTTTAAGCTGCAATAGTACAAGACTAACTGAAGGGTTCAATCTACATCAATATAGAACCCCAAATTTGGTTTAAGACGACGACTGAAACTGCAATAAAAATATAGCATCTGTACATGTAGAAAACACTTGTATCACCAAAGTTAGGAGTCTGTATAAAGGAAAATAGTGATTCCAATCATCATAATCTATGATGCTGCTGCCATGAGCAGAAGGAACATTAAAATACAATTAATTTTCCCTCCCCTCTTTTGTATTTTCTACAGTTAACATCCTGTTACATATAACTGAACTACCCAAGTTGACAGGTCCTAGTTCACACACACAGACTGGACCCATTCGCCTGGCTCAGAGGCAGTGCTGTTCAGTTTTCCTGAGACAGGGAGCACTGAAGGGCATGCACTACGAACTCCAAGATCTGCTAGACCAAGTAGGGTCAGAGCTGACCTGGAGGTAATAACACTGCCAGATCTAGAGCAGCTTCTCTGTTGAGATAGCAGGTTCGCTATTCACCGCATTTCATCAACACATCCCTGACACTGAGGTATCTCAATTAGCCCTGCTGTTGCACGCTCCACCTTTTAACACCATAGATAACCCTGTAGAGTGGTGAACACACTGAGTGGTGCACAGGTCATTCACAGTGCTTGAACCCTGAAAAATGATGAGTATAGAAGAGGACGTCCTCTTTTTAGCAGTGTTACCAACTCTATGGCCCAAGCATTGTCCCGAAGAGCACCGCTTACAGCCCTTTCTGCTCTGTGCCATGTTTCATTCAGTGCAGCAGTTCCACTGTACAGACACTTGACAGATGATGACTGTCCCTTGCCTAACACGGATCTTCTGGAGTTACCACTAACAACTCCCATATTCTTTCTTTGGTATATAGTCTGGCATAAAAACACCACAGCCTACCACTGAGATATTGAGGGGGAAAAAAAAACAAATGAAACCCCCACCAAAAAAAAAAAAAAGCAAACCTCAGACAAATCCAAAACCAAGCAAAAAAATCTTCTCTTTTGCTGAATTTAACAAGTCTGCACAGTGGCAGCTGTAACTTTTGAGGCCTTGAATTGCAACACAGCCCTCTGTTTACAAATATGTAACCAAAATAACTCTTATTTGGCATAGCAGCACAGACATTTATTAAACCCTACAGTAAACAGATCACATGGCAATTGCCAAAAGTGTAGAAAAGACTTGTGATTTCTATTCCTTAAATCACCCAGTAAGAATACTACTCATGGAAAAAAAAAATTCTCTTCAGAGCTCTGTGTCCAGAAATGGTCAGATAAATGTCATTTTAGCACTGAAACAAGAAGATCAAATCTACTTTTTCTAAAGCTAACAATTTAGAAAACAAACAAACAAACTTGTTTTAAACAAGGGAAGAGAAGGAAGGAAAGAGGAAAAAGAATGAAAGATGTGAAAAAATTGAATGGAAAATGCATGTTTTCTAGAGGAGTCTTTTTTATTTTTTCTCACAAAAGTACATCTGGATACTCCAATAAATAGATTTTGATAATGTATCACATTACCAACTACAAATTAGCCTTACGTGTTACAGTTTCTCACATCAATCCCTTCAACAAAGACATTCGTTCAGACAAATGGCTCCGTAGGTAATCCATTCACACTAGGAAACAAATTATCCCATAACAATATCCACAGAGTCAAGCTGTTACAATGTAAATATCTCTTGTGTAAATACAAATACTCGGAAAAAAATAACAATCTTGCTGAATCAAGACTTGGGTTATGATCATGTTTCTTGAAAGTGCTGTTTTAATATCAAAATACAAATGATCTCACTCTAGTTGTCTAACATCTACATACTTATGTCTTTTTATATCTAACTAGCACCATTAAATGGGATTACAAGAATGTGTTTACTACTTATTTTGAATACAATTACAAAGGAATAGGGCTACCAATATCTTATTTCCAGAAATGGAACTATTCAACCAGTCACTAATCAAATTTTCTTATTTTACAAGATTAAGAGTTGATATAAGATGTGATCTTCAGAACAAATCTCCTTTAAAAAGTAATTCAGTCTTTTTCATTTGAATAGACAGTGCTTACTGCTCACATATTAATTTTTTAGTCTAAAATATTGAACATAAGAGCTGGTATTTTGCAAATGTAAGGCATCAGTTTTGATATATAAACATCATGGTGACTGACAAAACAGAACATCTCAAAATTCTTGGTTTTATGAGAGCTTCAATGAAAGAATTCGTATTTTCCTAACAGCTACAGATGTTAGAGACACTGAATATTTCTGGTGGAAAAAGAAGAGCAGGTTAGGGACAAGACCTTTTACAGTAAATGTGTCAAAATGAAGGCCTGTTACCAAATAAAATACTTTTAAGCCTGTATTTCCTCAGAACTCCATAATGACTAATTCCCACTGAACAGAGAAAAGGACAGAAGGACCATCAGTGCTTAGAAAAAAAGCATCAGGATGACATCATTGCCTGTCTGCTAGCCAGGAAAGGAAGAGAGGGATTATCTGAATGGTGAACATCTGGATTGTGTATATGAAGGCAATGAAGGATTTTTATACATATTAGTTCACTGACTTCCACTGAATTTTTATCTTACAAAGAAACAGTAGTGCTATGATACGCTTTTATAATGAAAAAGCAACAGGAATTCCAGTGGTCTGGTTTAGTGTATTAAATGATACACAGATTTATCATTCAATGCTTCTTTACTACATTTAACTGAAAAAAATTGGCAGACACTTCAACTTATAACTCTTTCTTTTCAAGTTAAAACTATGTAATTTGGGAACAATGGCTTCTTCTTTCTGTTAGAGTTTCAGATACAAAGATGAAGTCACATGGTTCTGATCACAATGAAGATCAAAATATATTCAGTTCTCCATCCTAGTATCATAAAGAGTGCTTACAAAAACCTTACACGTGAAGTGCTTCAATTTCTTAAGAATACAACTCAAACCAAATCAATATTTTTGCTTTTTTTTTTTTTCCACAACACAGCATAGAGTTCCTGCATGAGTCACAACTATAAAGGTTGCATATAGACTCAACCAGCTTGCATATTGCCCTATAAAGTTGGTGTGCAAAAAAAAATCAACTTAATTCTACATTGGAATACTATGCAAAGAAATGTTCTTACCTTGCACTGTCAGAGTTGCTGATGCTTCAGCTTTTCCAACCATATTTTCTGCGACACAAGTGTATGAGCCCATGTCTCCTGCCATAACTTTCCGGATTTTCAAGGTATGATCATCACGGATTTCGTATCTTTAAACATACATAGTAATAAACAATGAATAGGAATTATAGAACTTTGCACAGTTTCTGTAAAGGGTAAAAAATATGTTGGGTTTGCTCTCAAATATATTTATTCCTACTTTTCCCTTAAAATATGCATAAATCCTTATAGGTTGATAATGTAAAAATATAGTTTAAAAAGCACAATTTATCTAAATATTTGAAAACTTTATTTGCAATGTGAGTCAGTTTTACTCATGTCAGTAGAATTTCACTGGCATAATGTAATCATAAAGCTTTCACACAAAACATTTTACTTCTTAGAATTTTAACAAGTAAATGTAATAATAGTTGTTATTCTCCCTATAATTTTTCCATTTGAATGAAATAAAAATACTGTTCCCAAGATCAGAATTGCTTGAAAATAAAGATAAATCACAAGTAATTCTATATTTTTTTTAAAGAACAACGTGGCCTTTTACCATTTCCTCTCATCGCCTTTTTTCTGTTCTTTGTACAATACATTCAATGTGTTTCTCTTTACAGGAAGTAGATTTTTCTCTTAAAAAAACTATAGCTTTTATTAAAGCTATAAACTGGATTAACAGGAAGCTGGATTTGGATGGCTGGAGCCAACTGCTACAGGATTTCTTCTTTCAAACCCATCCCCTAATAGGTTTTTAACTGAAAATTGGAAATTAGAAGTAAATACATAAATCAATAAATCTCTTCATCAATCACAGAATGAATTTCTTTTTTAATAAGATGTTTTACATTACAGCAAAGTTAATTTGAAACTTAGTAAAAGCCCCATGTATAACCAAGGCAGCTTTCTACATTACTAGACCACATTCTACACAAATCACAATTCCAAAATATAATTATTCATGTTTTAATCTAACAACTAATTTGCTGTACATTCCTCAAATCTTTTAATAATTACAAAAAATTCTTCAGGTGAAGAATTAATCTGTATCAGATATTACTAACTGAATTTAATTATTTTTTTGTTGTATATGTCATGTGTTGTCACGAACAAAAGCTTGAGAACAAGCCATTCTTAAGTTTCAATATAAATTATAACTTCAAATAGAAGTCAATGATAATTAGAAATGTTTTATTTGATCAAGCAAGGCCTTCTGCATTCAAAGAAACAAAGGCTAGCTGTCAAGTGCTGAATGGCTACATCATATACCAAGCTAGATGTTATAAAAAAATGTCTCCGTGTACTGCACCTTGCTTTTGGTAATTCCCCATCATCTTTCCTCCATCTTACTGTAGGGACTGGGTCACCTCTTGCCTCACACTTAAACTCCGCACTATCATCCACAGTTACAGCCAAATTACTTGGTCTCTTCACAAAAGATGGTCTCTCTAAAAGGAAAGAGAAAAAAAACCCAATCAAAACCAAACAAAACAACAAAAAACCCAATCAAACAAACAAAAAACCACACACACAAAAAAACAACCACCAAAAAAACCCAAAACAAAAAACCACACCAAACAAACAAACCAACAAAACAAAAAGCCAGGGATTAGTCCAGCAGTTCTGTGCCCAAACTGTGATTTTCTCTGAACTAGAGAAAGGGGTTCAGTGTGCTGAATCTGATGAAGGTGCCTCTGCCACTACTCCCAGACCCAGGCAGAAGATCCATGTCCATAGCCCTGAAGGTGGCCAGCCCTGTGAACTTCAACGCAGGAGGCAGATGCTCTCAACAGTGGCTCAGGATCCAAGCACAGACTTCCTTACTTCTTCTGTGTCATTTTCACAGCTAATACAACTAAACGAAAACATAATCTACTGTCCTGGTTTGAGTGAGAACAGAACTAATTCTGTTCAGTGATTTTACTTCTCAGCTCAGTTCTTCTAATTAGCTGCACTTTCTGAAGTTAGCAGCCTGTTTTCACAGGCAATGTCTGCCTCTAACAGTGATAACACCCCATGTTTAGAGTTACTACCAAGGAGTGGTGTGCAGACCAAGGTCACTGCTACATCTTGTGTACCACATTGGGGGTTGCAGAAAGTAAAAGGCTGCACCTGCAGGGAGGAGCAGACAGGAGACCCTAAACTGACCAACCCCTATACATCATATTTGGTATAAAGTTAAGGGATTATGAGGGTTAAGCCCTGATTGACTTCCCACTATTTCCTTGCTTCTTCAATGGCCAGCATCAGAGGAGGACTGTGACTGTTCTGCCTTCGATCCTGATTTCTGTGTTCCTGAATCCAGACCAGGATCCAGCTCCTGAACACAGTTCCTGTCTGCCTTTGGGCCCAGGCCAGGACTTTCCTGGGGCCTGCTCCATAGCATCAGTGGTGGTGGTGATATAATTGCCACTGGGGGGGTGGTGAGGGTGGAGGTGCATTTGATACTGGTTTTGTATATATTCAATTTTTATTATTATTATTTTAATTTTCATTAAAGCTGTCCTAGCTTCCTTTTCGAATCCATAAATCTTTCGCCCTTATTCCCTTTTTCTTCCCCTTTGGGGAGGGAGAGGCATTAACAGCGAGCATCTGTTATAGGTCTAGTGGTCTACCCTGAACCTAAACCATAACATATACACAGAAAATCTAAATACACATTGATCATCAGATAGAAGCAGGTCTGCTGAAAGGATCCAGACAAATGACCACTTATCTTCTGCACTGCTTCAAAAAGACGCAAGTAACACACACCACATACTGTCTCACTGGAGGTTTTGACATAATGGTGACTCTAAATTTGCAGCTAAGTAAGGCCAGCACAGTAACTCTATGAGGTTGCTTGCAGGTGTTGGGAGCAGATAGTGTTTGATGCTATCATTTCCAATGCTGCATTAGAAATACATTTTGTTTGCCTAGCACACATAAAACATGCTGAAACACCCCACAATGTCCTATCTATAATTTTTGTTCATAAAGATGCTTTTATTCCTGACATGGATGACCCAAGTCCTGGCTCACCAGTGTCATGTTAATTGCTACATATTTCTTCTCAGGCTTTCTGAAACAAAATGGGATCTCAGTATAGGCTGTGCTATTCTGGCAACCCAGCTACCAGCTGGAAATTTCAGGAAAGGGATCAACACACACTTTTCTACCTGCAAATAGTGTCCAAAGCTTTATAGTGCTGGGCAATTCATAGTTTTGTAGTTCCACACTGCTGGGATGCAGTAAGGTTTTCACATGCACAAGGAAGACGTGTTTTTAACAATTTCTGGGATACTTCAGGAAGGATTACCCATTTAGAAAGGCAACACCAGTTGACAACAGGATGTGCATAAAAGAACAGGGAAGGTTTAACAGGAGAGTGCTTGTCAGGTTCTTTTGCCTAAGGCAGGTGACCTTTTTGCTTATAAACCTGTGAAAGCTCTCAGGGAGTTGAGAAGGTAGTTGCATGTTTTGACTTGTATGTATTAAAGGGATGAATATCATCTCCCTGAAACTGGAAGAGTCTGAAGCCACTAGCACAATCACAAAGTGTGAAAACTCAAAAAAAAAAAATGACACAAATTTCTCATAGGACAGAGGGGTAAAGAGAAAATCCCATATTCTTAATGCCTACTAATGCTACCTTGACTCTGAGAGAAAAGTAGAGATTCAGTATTGTAAAACCTTAGGGAATGGTTCAAAAGGGGCTGAAGTGGAAATGTGAACAAAAACTGAACAAAGCCCTACAAAATAGCCTCTTTTATTCTTGAGGATGTCCAGACCAGATGGACACTCATGTTGTAGAAAGCTGACTTTTGATTGCAATGCTAGGCAAATACTGTTAGATGAAATAGCAAGTTTATCTTTAAGCTGTCAGTTCTAGTCTGGGTTCACATACAAGAAATAAGAAATAAACCAGAGACCAACTGACATGGCTTGAGAGGGCTTTAACCTAGAATCAAAGGGAAAGGGGGACAAACCCAGGATTGTTAAACATAAGCCTTGGGGGGACGTACTGGTGTTGGAGGCAATATCCACGCCTTGGATCAAGTGCATGTATGCCAATGCCCATAGCATGGGCAATAAACAGGAGGAGTTAGAAGCTATGGTGCACCAGGGAAACCATGATATAATTGCCATCACAGAAACATGGTGAGATGATTTGTGCGGTTGGAGTGCGCAATGGATGGCTACAAGGCTCTTTAGAAGGGATAGACAAGAAAAGAGAGGCGGAGGGGTAGCATTATATGTTAAGGAGTGCTTTG
>JANIJG010021866.1:6198-88302 GCA_024611175.1 Megaceryle torquata | reverse complement strand
AGAATCGAAGGTAAAAAGAGGATGGGGGGGGGGGGGGGGCGGGGGAATGTTTGTGTTCCTTGATGTCATTTTAGTCATTAAGAGCAGGTGCCAGTGTGTGTAGGGAAAGATCTGCCCATAGGTATTTCATATGCACTACAGAAGTCTGCCCAATGGTGCATCCCCAGGCACGCTGCCTTCAAGCTTTGCTGTTGTGTTGGCCTATACCATGAGGTATGCAGTAGGTCTCAGGAAAGTGAAGAAATAAATACATCCTGCTATGTCCTTGGTAGAAGCAATGTCATGTCCTTCTGTGGTCCATATCCTTATGTGCCTGATTAGTGGAGTGACACTAGGAAGTACAGTGAAATGCTGTTGTCTTTCCTTGTGTTGCTCATCACTTTCATGTGCAGGTATGTCATCCATACACATATATATGCCCATGAAAAAGGCAAGGAGAAGGAAGACTATCATATCTGACCAAATTAAATCTATGTTGAGGATTGTTCTTCTTTAAATAAAATACTTCTCACATTTGAGATTGACCTTTGGTTACAATCTTAGAGTTGTTTGTCCATATACTACCATAATCCTCTTTTCTTTCAAGAACTTACCAGTGCATTCATGGAAGTTGGTGAGGCCTCTAGCTGTGAATATACATTTATTACCTCCCTTTATAGTAACGGGATGTGAAAAAACCCAGGAATATTAATACATGCTTGACTTACTTTAGGCCTAAACCTACAAAATGAATCATGAAGCAGATGTTGCTTTTTTAGTTACATGCAGTGGGAGTCAGGCTGAATGACTAGAAGAGGTAAAGAGGTAGGATTAAATACAGATTGTTCACATCTTTCTTCCTACCCCTCAAGCTATTTTTTTTTGTATGGTCATAGGCCTATAAATTTGTAATGAGATTCTACTAAATACTATATTTTAGGACAGTATGTGATTACATTACAAACTAAGAAGAAAAAAAAAGATTTTTATCACATGGCACTGAAAGGTATAACTGAAAACACAATGGATATGCTTGTATTCTGCATTTTAAAACAGGCTGGCCTGTTTATAGTATGCGGAATCTTTAACTGAAATGTGAATATTCACTGGAATATATTAAGAAATGTCAGTATATTTAGCAATTTGAATTCTGTCTACCTGTAGAGCTGTAATTTCTTCTGCAGAAAACATTTATTATGAGAACTATTGAATATATTTTATATAATATACATATTTTCCTCTTCAATCTCCTACATATATATTGAATAATGGTCATAATGCAGCTAATATAAACAGTGTATTTGTAAACAAACACAAATTATGCAGTTTTCAGAACTGGAAGTGTTTAGGTAGTGGATTTAAGCAAAAAATCTTTAAGCATGTACTTAACTTGTAAGTATTTAGACAAGGATTGTTACTACCTGAAACTGTGCTCTGCATTGCATTCTTAAAGCTGATCATTTCCCACCTATGAAGTTAGTCATTAAAATACAGTTCTTAGATGTTCACAGACAGACTGAAGATCCTGTGAGAAAAATATTTGGTCTGTGAAGATAAATTCTTTTCTTTTTTTGTTTAATTTTCTACCAGGTAAGTATGAGGTAGTGAGATGATGACATCTTCAGCTCCTCTTTACAGACAACTTGTCTGTGTTCTGTACTTTGGCATCATACCCTATACCCTGTATAGGGTAAATGCAGGGATAGTATTTTTTGTCAGTGCAGAAGTGATTGTCTGCTGTTTTGTACAAGCAAATGAGATGTTTCGCACAGTATGCGAAGCGAAAATAATGCTACAAAACCACGCCATGCTACTCTGCAGTATTCACTGAATGAAAGTGAAATAGTCAACAAAAAGAGAGGTTTAAATGCAATAATTAGTTCTCAGGATCTTAAACACTTTGAAAACAAGCAGTATTTTGCTCCATGGTATTTGTGTATCTTTAAAGCTACATCAGTTCTGTGATTGGACATCTTGCTGATTCACACAAGAATCCTGTTTTCCTGGTTTTGGGGGTTTTTTTTGTTTGTTTGTTTTTAAATTGTAATCCTCTGGTTCTAGGGTTACAGGCAGCTGTTATCCCAGGGTGTTTTAACTTGTATCCAATACATGGAAGTCCTTTTGCTCAAAAGAATAAAGCAGGTCTAAGAGAGGAGGTGTTCACTGAGGAATATGTGAAATGAATGGAGATTTGCCTCTCTACTGAGAGAACTTGCTGAAAGGTGGAAGGGGAACCAAACCCTTGTGTGTCAATGCTATGTACTAGTTAGCTGGTAGAAATAAGCCAGGGCAAAAAGCAAACATAAAAACATAAAATAAATACTTGCTTGGGAGTTCAGGTTCATATTATTCTGTGTGGTAAACTAAACTTCACATGAAGGACAGTTGTATAAGAAGAAAGCAAACAGTATTTTAATCTATGCTAAAATAAGATCTAGGTTTTGGCATATTTCAGTTTTTCAATTAAATTTATATCATTCATAATAAATTTAGCAAAATTGAATTGTATTAAATTTTAGCAATACATTCTTTACTGGCTAAACTTCTCAATTATTAATGACGGCCCGGTTTAGGATTATTCAGTGTTGTGTGTTAGTTTTAGAAACTGTTTTCATTCTGCTGATTAATGTATTTTATCATGAAGAGACGAGATTGTGCTCAATCTTGAAACCACGTCATTAGGAAGTATTTTAGTGAAGTGATGCTTACTTTCTTTAAAGGCTATTTATACAACAGTTTGCTTCAAGCTTCTGTTTCCTTCCTACGAGAATGTGCAACCTCTCTTTTCTGTATTGCATGCATACTTGGTAGACTTTTGCCATGTGCTTGTCTTGCACAGCTTCCTTACTCCTTTCTTGTTAGACACATTTAGAAACTGCAAGTGTTGGGAAACTGCTGCACTGGCTGGTGACATTCTGCTTTCCTTTAAACCTTGAGCTGGCCAGGTTTTGTTTTATTTATTTTTCTCCTCTGTCTTTGATTCTACCAAGAGCTTCAGAGGTTGCAGCCCTTGTTCCCTCATGCTAGGAGAGAGGCAGGTATTCCAGTTTCACAGGGGTGTTATATGAGGATTTTTTTTATGTTTACACATAACTACTTGAGTAATAATCCCATGTAAGAGTCAGTGTCTTGATTTGTGTGGGAATGCTGATGAATTTGTGCTATGACGCTTCCTGGTGGTTAGAAGGTGTCTTAAACAAAATGTTTTCAAAACTAACCTGACATGCAATAGTAGTATTTTAACTTATGGAGTTTTTTAGAAATCTCTGAATATTAATTTTTTTTCCTGCTGGGAAGTGTCTAGTGTTTCCCCAACTGTTCAGGATTTCATTGTCTGAAAAAATGCAACTTCTCCATAACAGTTTCAATTTCCAAATAATTATTTAAACCTCATTGATTATGAAATAAAAATTATTTTTTTCTTAAATGCCTTAGTATTCTAGAGAAGGTTTCTAACTACTTTTTTACACTTGTGGCAAATGCTAGGATGGCACAATCTGTAATGGAGTTACAAACCTATATTCTCTTTCAGCCAAATGTGATTATATTTGTTTGCAAAAAAACCCAATCTATTGAGTATTTTACAGAGAGAACAGCAAGGAAAATTTTTGAAAGCATATTGGAGGTTGATTCCGATTACACAAATGAACGTGATTCCTTTACATATATTGAAAATACAAAGTATGATTTTATTAGGAAGCTGTAATTACAAATTATATGGGGGTTTTTTTGGTTTGTGGCTTTTTTTTTCCTGTGAATTGTTTTGGCTCCCTGAAAATAAACTTCAGTATGTGTATTTCTGCAAAATAGAGACATTAAAGCAAAGCTGTCTTTTTGGATCCATAAATTGTTCTTCTAAGTACTACCAGGAATACTGGAAAGAGTAAATTGTATGCACAAACAGACAACTAGGAAGGATTGGCTTTGTCTTCCTTATAGATTTAAAGAACGCCTGTCTTATGTGCTGCATGAGAGTGACTTGCATTATAAGTGACCCTTCTGTGGTAGATCTGGTGAGTGGAAAGAACAAGTAACTTTCTCCTGAACTATCCAAAGATTGAGAGATACAGAAATAAACTACATTACAGTAGCATTGGTTTGTTGCTGCTTAGATAAAAATTAAAGTGTGTGGTTTTGTTTCTTTAAAACAATATAGTTTTCTATCTAAAAGATTAGGGAAAATACCTCAAATTGATGGAAGTGCCTGGTTGTTACTTGTTATTGAAGGAAGTGATTGTTCCAGTAATAAGCAACTTGGTGTATCCATGAATCAAAGGAGTGCCACGAGGAGCTTTGAAAGAAAATGTAGAAAATCGTGGTGTGTGTTATTGGTGAAAATTTATATGTGAAACAGAAAGAAGATAAGCTTTCTTCCCAGAGTGTTTCAGTACAAAAAGAAATGACAGATTTCCCAGAAGCCACCAGGTAAAAATCCCCATGCTTAATTGCACATTTTTTTTATTATATCCACTGTTACTGGATCTTCTAAGTATGGTGAAACAAGTGACTTTTGGGAGGGAGAGATGAAAGGAGAAATCTGTCCAGATTGTCACCTCTGGTTTTGAGTAGCGTGGGAGTCATGGCAGTAGACCTTAGTGTTATGGTTAATGAAATACAGGTAATGGAGTGCTAAAAGGGTAATGATTTTTTGCAAAAGGTGTCACTCTCTAGTTCCTTTAATTTTAAGAGCAGTACCTCCAAGTGCATAAACATCAAAATGTTTTGAACATTTGAATCTCTAATTTAAATTCTAGAGAAATCCTTTGGTTTGATGGATGCAAAAATAAGGCAAGTGTGGATTTATTTCTTTTTATTAAAAGATTCATAGTGTGTTTAGTTTGTCTACAGGAGTGTAATAATATTTGCTAGCATTTTCATGTTAAATATCTTACTGTTCATGTTTGTCCAGTTGTGCATATTGAAGTTAGTGTATTTTCTTTGCTTCTTTCATCACATGAACAGATTAATGGGTCCATATTTTTTCCATTTGAACTGAAGTTGGTTTTACAGTCAAATTTGAAGATACTGAGTGACTTGTTGGCTTAGCATTGGTTGAGGTTGGTTCATGTCCTGGTTTTGCATGGCATAGTGTTAACTGTCTTCCTAGTAGCTGGTGTAGTGTTGTGTTTTGGATTTGATGAGTTACAGTAATGATAGTTTTGTCTGTATTTTGCTGGAAAAAAAGATTTTCAAATAATTAATACTGAGCACACCTCCAGTCCCAGAAAAAGTATAATGTTTTCCCATAATAGCACTGGCAGATAAAGGAGTTCTTATGTATGTCAGATATTAACTTAGGTAGAAGTATCTTATTTTCACAGATGGTTACAATATTGCTGAAATTTTTCTCATAATTATTCATGCATAAATTTGTGAAGCATATGTCAGGGAGGATAGTTCTTGTTTTAGTATTTGTGTATTTGTCCTCCCATTGTTAAGGACAAGAGAGGATATATGGTTATGATAGGGAGGCATTTTGCAGTGGAAAAATTCAATTTGCTTGGTATATCTTTGCTTGCTGTATACATTCTATGATTTACAGCAAATGATGTGACAAGTATAGCTACTGGCTTGACTGCTGTTTAAAAAAAATTACAGCTCATTAATCAATATTCATTTTTTTATATAAAAGCATTATTACTTCTTAGGCATCTAAAGGCCATGAATACCCAAGAGTCAACACATATTATTAAAACTGTTGACTATCACACTCATTCATTTGTTTCAGTTTAAAGGCTGACAAAAAATTTCCACTGGAAGAACTGGATCAGAATTCAGTGTGCCTGTTTGCAACAACAGAGCACCCTAATAATAAAGTGCAAGGCTATGTAATAGAAACAAATGAAGTGTAAAATAAAATAATAGAAGAACATGACAAGCAAAATGCTTTCTGCAAAGCAGTACTCTTGAAAGTGAGTACATCATAATAATAATAAAAAAGTTGCCTTCGTGTTTGCTAATTTTATGTAGGAGATATTTCTGACTTATCTACCTGTTTGAACAAGACTTCGTTGTTTATCTGGTTTAGCAGATCTCTAGAGATCAGAGTTCAGTAGGCGTAGTAGCTGCCATGGAATAGGTCTTAACTCAAACATTCAGTAGTTCAGGACTAAATATTTTGCGCTCTATCTTTTAATATATTTGCTGTATAATCTACAGTGTGTTTACATGGTTTCAACAGAGAGGCATAAAATCACTCTGAAATTGCAACTTGCCTGCTTACTTGAAGTACTCCAGAAGCAGAGAGGTTTTCTGCAGTGTGCCACATTCAGGGAGGAGCTAAAGTCTGTAGTGATGAGACCAGAAAAATGCAGTAGGCTAAGAATTATTGAAGGAAAGGCTGTGTAAGTTGGAAAACATCCACAACCCCAGCTTTGCTTTACTAGTTTTGAGGTCACTATTCTGTCTTTACACCCAGTTAAATTCTGGTCAGCCTGCACAATTAGCCTACAATTAAGGAAATGAGGCGATCTTAATAAGTGACCAGAGCACATGCCTTAAAGCTCTTCCCACCTCCTTTGTGCTGCTCCTTCCAGGGAAGGCAGTCAGCAGTGGCACTGGGACTGGCACTTCCAATTGAAAATCTTGTGTTTTCAAATCATTTGTGATCCCAGAACAGTGCAGAGCATAGCACACCTGACATTCACAGGGTCATGTTTACCTTTCTTGGCAGCACTGCTTGTCTGTCTGCCTGTTACAGACACGAGAGAACTGCCCAAGCAGTAGACTTGCAATCTGGAAGTTTCAGGGGACAAGAGGGAGACTTCTGAAGTTTCCCATACTTCATGTTTAAGATCCTCTGTGAATGATCAATGGTTCAGATCAATTCTGATGAAAACTAAATTTGTTTGCCATGCACAGCAATTTTCTCATGCCTCTCCCTACCTCTTTGCCCTCTCTGAAATGACAGGCTGTTGGTTATGCAGCATTGTGCTTGGGCCTGAGGTAGTGGGGATTCCTTTCCTAATAGCCACAGGTGGCATCTTATAAGCCTGAGATTTGATTACCCATATCATTGGCTTAGCTTGCATAGCTGCAAATGCTATTAAAGGTAATAAAATTATCCAACCCTTACATCATTGTGCTGTGGGCAAAGGATATTGTTCTCAGCAATCACCATTTACGTCTAACCATTTAACACCGGTGAAGCTACGCTAATGGCTTACCATGACATTTTCAAAAGGACAGCCATTAGATCAAATGAGCAGATATCTACCTAGCAAAATGTAACATTCAAATATTTATGAAGAAATGGAATTACCAAGTTTGTCATCAATGACATTGGTAAACAAGGCTGTTTGGGGCTTAGTTGCAGAAACAGATCTCCTGCTCTTTCTTTTCCCAGCATAATAATTCATTTCTGTGGCCTGAAACTTGAGATGATGATGCGACTGGGTATGAGGGGTGATGTAGTTTGTAAGGCATTAGACCAGTAGAAGGCTGAAATGAAAGTATAAATAGGTAGACAAGATAGGTGAGAAAGTTAAGGATTTCCCTGCTTTAATTACAAGGAATTCAAAGGCAGAAGAGGGCTTTATGATCTGGTTTATAGACCACTCATACTGGACTGGGGATAAGTGATGATTCTGCTGGGGCTGCCCGTCACCACTGGAGAAGAGTACAGCAGCGATCCTATTGTCTCGTTGCCTGTCATCATGTGTTATTGTTCTCAGCATTTGCTTGCTCCCTCTGAATAAAAGCTCTTAATGCTGGCAGTCCTGCTAGGGTCACTCAGCATGTATTCACAGAAACCAGAGTTAATGTTAGGAGTGAAAGTTCTCATCAATGACTTTTTAGGTGTTAGTGTAGTAAGTGAGGAAAAGAATTATCACCATATCCATTTGTAGCTTTTAAAATACTTAGAATATGTAAATATAAAGCCATAAAATATGGCTCAACACCATGACTTCGAAGTCTATATAATGATGTAACTGGAAGTTGAAAGAAGATCTCACCTTATAAATACTGACATGAATAATTGTTCATTAATAACTCTTCTTAAGTGAGCAGCAATGGACATTTCATTAAGTATTGCTCATAGGAATAAGCAGAGCAGGATCAGACCTTCAGTGCTGTGTAATGAGTGGGATCTATAATGACACTCTGAAAAATTGTTTTTAATTGTGATCGTCCGATTAGTTCCCAAAACAACTGGGATGGAAATCAAACCAGTTTCCAAAGACAATGTAAATTTGCTTCAATTATAAGGTGCCGTAGCATTAGTCTTGGTTGTAGTATGAAGTTGAATATTGCACAGTGTTGAAAAGCAACAGATTCATGATCCATGGGAAATGATTCCGCCCTACCGGCTGTTTTAATGTGGAACTCTACTGGCAATAAAATATAAATCTACTACCTACAAGGCTGCTCAGTTTTATATCTGTTTTTCTAACAACTCGAGTCTTCATGTTGAGGATTTAATTCATTTCTAATGTTCAGATCTTGGCATTTTAATTTGAGTCTTCTATACCCCCAAATGCCTGGAAGAGCATGCTATATCCTACTACTTTCAGTTCATGAATCTGACTTGTTCAGCAGCTTTCATCATGTTTGAAGGCACCATGAATAAGGAAAGTGTGAAGGGTGGGGTCGTGTCTCCCCCCCCCCCAAAATCTTGGGTTTAAGGAAAAAGCAGAATTACTTGTTCAGTATCCAAATGATAGGTTTGTGTTTGCTAAATCCTAATGAAAAGTATCAAAATTCATATGCTGCTCCAGCTGTATAATGCTAAAATAACTTGGAGATTTTGCAGGCTTTATCCTGAGGTAAGCTATGAATTTGGATTGTGTATATATATATTTTTTTTTACTTGTGTGGATGTAATATCACAAAACTTCAGCCTAAATCTGTGATTGTAAAATGCCTGTGAATGGTTACATTTTTACTTTAGGTTCATGGAACAATTAACTCTGGGGTTCTTCAGAAAAAGCAATAATCAAAGCTTCTCCCTGCAGCCTGGTCCCACAATCTTTATCTTGGCTGAGTTAAAACATTTGAGGGCTAATTATGTAGATGACCTTCAAATGTGTAAAGGTCTGGTTTCACAGTTGTGTGTGTGGTATTTCATTATTTGGTTAACATTTGTGCATAAATCTTTTAGGTTTTAATTACTGTGCTGAAGTTATATCTACATTCAGAGAGGAACGCTGCATTTCACAACTTTTATAAATATATATTTAGAGAGTAGAGTAGACATCTAAAACTTTAAGCTGACTACTCATACAACCAAATCTTCTTTGTGTCCATGCATGTACTAAACTTGTGCAATGCTGTTGATATGTGTGGGTTTGTGGTTTGGTTTTGGTTCTTTCTTCATGAATGCAGCCACAGTGGAGCAGCTCCTTTCATTGCTTTGTGGTAGAGCATTGGTGACTGATAGTGTGGTCCTCATCTGCTGCATACAGCACCATGAGATGTGGTCATGGCCATTTGAATTCTGTATGCAAAGATTACTGAATGTATATAACTGTTCATTCAGATAAAAAAAAAAAAGTTTTTCTACTTTTTAGGGTCCTGTTCCCCATGATACCAATTATTTTCCCAGTCTTTATATAATTTAAAGCACAATAAGAAAAGATTGGAGGAAATCTATCAGTGGCTAAGTGGACTTAGTGGCTTAGAGAATATAATTTTGTGTTGTGCAAGCCAGTAACTTGTAATGTGCATATATACATATAACATATATTTAGGGATGGTGAAGAGCTTGATGCAGTGCTGATTTCCTCTGAGTTGTCATGATGATGTGTCTCAACCCCATGAGTTCATGTGCTTCAAGTTCACAACTTGGGAAGATGCAGTCACTGTAGAGGTGAGAATAGAAGAATTTACATCTGTCTCAAAACTGTGGAAAATTAAAATGCCTGATTGGCATGACTTGCTTGACATCAGTTACTCATAACTTTGTCCATTACCAATATTATTGCTATCAAAATTTGTAATGGTGAAATCTCTCCCTCCTCCTGCAGATGAAATATGATGAGTATTTTAATTTCACACAGTGCAAATGGCCATCTGACTGAATTAAACATTTTCATTATGGTGATTGTCAACACTTCAGCATGTTTATTACTGCTTTTTATTTCAGTGATCAGCTGATGAATTAAAACTACTGCACACTTTCAGCATCAGTCTCATGCATGGAATTAGAGAGTATAATAATTAGAGCTCCTTGTACTAACTGTGTGTCTAGATCACATGCTGGCATCTTCAGAGCTTTAAAAGGTCACTAACTTTTGTATGTGTTTTCATTACGTATGAATGGCACTATTCTTTGTTTCATAAATACAATAGATATTATATTACATGCCCCAACCCTGAGCTTGAAAATTTTGATCAGTGCAGATTCCTTAATTGATAGCATTTAACTTCTCAAGTGTCTGAATTTTGGTGAAAATAGATTGCCTTGGTGCTGCTTCTCACTGAAGCGCACTGAAAGTGTAACAGGAGTAACTTTCTATGGGAGGTAACAGCAGCAAGAATGTGTGGGGAGGAAGGAAGCACGCTTGTTTGTTGTTGTGGACTTTTTAGTGGGTGTGTATTTGGTTTTGGTTTTTTGGGGGGAGTGGTTTGGGGTTTTTTTGTGTGGTTTTGTTTGTTTGTGGTTTTTTGTTATTTGGGTTTGTTTTGTTTGTTTCCCAAATTACTGAAAGTTATCCATGGTTATTTTTTTTCCTCAAGTGTTTGAACATACCGATTTGAGGCATCAAGGAAAGCTGCCTTGGGGGTACTAGTGAGAATTTGTTTCCAAGCTGGTACTCACTGGGCCACCAAGTAGAAGACAGTCTCAGAACAGGGAGACATTCTGAGCTGCAGCTGTCAGGGGTCTTAGATAAAGTGCAGAACCTTGGACAGAATTAAAAAAAAAAACAAAACAAAATCAACAACCAAAACTCGAGAAAAGTTAGAGACAGTGTTCAGGAGATTCAGGAATCACTGTACATGTTTCAGCAGGTCTAATAAAAATACGATTAGGAATCTGCCTGCCTATGATTGAAATGGCAGGAAAGCTAGAAGGGATGACTTCTTTCTTTTATTCTAGTGCAATTCATATTGGGATCTGTTTGAAATTACTCAGACAACATTTAAATATCCTGTAAGTGATACATGAAAAATGTGTAATGAAATTAAAGATAGTGTGAATTTCTTAAAATCTTGCTCCCAGTTTTTTCTGAAGTCCTTGAAGTATGATAACTTTGCCAGAAAAGAAACTGTGATGTGTTCAATAAGCATCTTTTTTAAAAGGCTCCATACTTGTAAGCTCTTAATGATTATTGAATCATTAGTCTAATGTATCCCAGGGGTCTTGTTGTAGAAAATTACAGATAAAATACCCACTTCCTACAACTTTAATGGTTTGGTAAGTAGTACCTTCCTTGCAAAAACTTTGGTAGGTTTGCCCTAACTGCGCTTGTTATGAATTGTTTCATTGTCAGAATTAATGGTATCCTAATCTGAAAGGTGTCGTGATGGGGGAAATAAAGAATATTAGTCGATTTGTGGCATTTCACTTAAATTCACTAGTTTTCTAGAGGAGTGTTTAATTTCTTCTTTGCTCTGTATTTACATATTACCATTTCAAGCACAGCTTTCCTTAACTCTTAAAGTAAATTTGAACTATCTACAATCTTGCCACTTGTTTTAAAGAGTGGTTATTTGCGGATTGTGTAGATCTAAAGAATGTGAAGCTTCAGGTCTGATGATCACAGTTAACTGTAATGGCACTTGAGGGGATAATCATCTCCTACGAGTTATCAGTCTTCAAGTGAATGAGTCCCTTCTCATTTTTAAGTTATTTCATGTTCTTTGTGAATGTAGGCAAACGCTTTGGCACTAAACCGCTTGTGCTTTCAAAGTTTGCATTTGCATAGAAAAGGAGAGAGCACTGAGGGAGTTGAACAGTTTGTTCATGTGTACATGATGTCAGCAGAACAGCAAACGTTGTTCCGAATTTTATTTTCAGACTCTTCTTATGTGAGGTCTTTAGAATTTTGGTTTTGATGTTCTGAAGAAATAAGTATATCTAAATTCACAGGATGTGGTTAAGTGTCTGGTGACCTGAAGAGTGCTGAACTATATTTAAATCAGATGTGCAGATTAGTTGTGTGGTATATGGTACAGTAGTTTGCACTTTGACGGTACCCCTTATACAATCCCATAGATACATACACTTTTTTATCATTACATTAAAGACTTGTGAAGTTGAGTACTTAGGTTTCTAGGAGGTGCTATGAGTAAGATGTGCCACTAGAAGATAACGATTTTACATAGGTGAAGGCCTGTCACTGTATATAACTATAAAGCTGTGTTTATGGAATCTTCCAATGAACACCAAAGAGAAACCAGAATATCAGATTGATAAATCCCTACTAAATGATATTTGGAAAAGTAAGAGTGAAAAAACATTAAGAGTATTACAGTCTGCCATGCTGTTCTTGACGGTCACTGCAGGAGAACTTGGTACTAAAAAGAGGATGTGTTTTATGCCTGTGTCTCTTCTAGAAATACTAGAAGGTTCTGATGTCAAGTAAAAGAATTGCCCACAAATCTAGAAAGATAACAGGATGAAAGGAAAAGGGGGGGGGGTAAAAAAAAAAAAGACTGCGCTAGGTTTTGATAACCTCCAGTCATTCTTTTCTAGCCATTCCTGGCTTTCCTTTGGGAGCAAAATCTTGCACATAAAAGGTCAGGTTCTTTATCTGTTGAGATCGATAGCAGGCTGTCCTCTTATTTCAGTAAACAAGGAATCATGTCTCAGATGTCCATAGCTGAGAATGGCATAAAAATATAGTAACTCTTGTGGCTAGCTCTCCCAGACTGTGAGAAATGGAGAACACCTTGGTAAAAACATTGCTCTGTGGCAAAAAAGCCCACAACAACTAACTGGAGAAAAGCAGACCAGAAAAGAGGATGGTGTTTCTTGGGGAATAGATACTATTTATATTTGAGCAGAGAAGAAGAAATCTGGAGTTAATTCTGGTGGTTGATAACAGGAAAGAACAGCCTTGACATGAACAGTACAGTCTGTGCTCTACATATGAAGAACATGTTTCTTACAAGTTAGCTTGCTCGTTATGCTGTTGCTGCTAATGAAAAACAGGAGTGGTTTGTTACAGAAATACACCACAATTTCTATTATTTCCAGTTACAGAACACTGGATAGAATTTCACCCTTGGTCTTAATCCTGGGTCTGGGATGATGTGAAAGACTGCAGGGAGGTACAGGACAGTTCTGAGGTAGGGAAACCTCTACCCTGATGTAAAGCAAAAAGGGTATGTGTATGTGCACAGACTTCCACCAAACACTGACATTTATGTTCCTTAATACCGAGATTTATTTTTTGCTTATATAAATATTGGCCTACAGCTTAGCCACAGTCAATATTCACCTCTTGAATCATTAATTTTTTAATAGCCAAAAAAGAAACTGATACAGCTTCTCAAAATACCAGTCAGGGCTGGGTATCAAAATAGTATGACACTGGTACTTGCCAAACTGCAATTTCTAATTTAAAGTGCTTCTGATACAGGAATCACATATATGCCAAGTAACCAAATTGTAATTTTGTTCTTATGTCTTCTGTTGACATATTTAACTTTTGTCTCTAATTGAGTGGATACTGTAGCAAGGATCCCTTTTTTACAGGGGAGGAATGTGATGTGGTCTCCAAGATATTTGGTTTGGTTTTGTTGTTCTCTTAGCCTAAAAAGAATTCAGAGTGAATATATGCAGTTCCTTTTCATAAATGCAGAAACATAACAATTACATACCCAATTATTTAGTAAAGATTAGGTTTAAAAAAAATATCTTTTGTCTTATAGTTTGTCAAAGAAGCTGTAAGATGAAATATGATCAAGAGCATTCATAATTTGAAACCTGCTGAATGTTGAATGCTTTGATTTATAATTGATGCTTCAGATACATAAGTGAGAAAACTTCAGATAACTATGGTAGTTTACACACAGACATAAAGGACTGTGCACTAAAAGCTCTATTTTAATGGACCTGATCCTGTCAAAATATCATAATTTCTTGTAAATATTGAGTTCTATTTCACCCTACTGATTAAATACTGAGGATAACACAGCTTCTTGAAAAAGCCATTTTTTTTCTAAAGAAGGCTTGTTGTGTTTCATAATTAAACAATCAATGCCGTGATTTAGAGATGTGCAATGAAGTAGATCCCTTTTTGTCTCTGAGTATACTTCTGCGAACTTACAGTAATTGTTCCATGGGTGTATGACAGAAGACTTGGGGATGCATCTAGTAAGAGTTCTGGTGTTTTGTGCTGGCATTTCACTTTTTCTTATACTTGGGGAATTAAAGCTGAAGTACACATCTCCTCAGATGGAAGATGAACGGTGCCTTCAGAGAGGTAGGTTAATAAATGAGAACAAAGGTTTCAAAGAGAATTGAATACTTAACAAAGGGAAGAGATGGGGCCACTGATGCACCTATCAAGGGTCAGCTGGGAAGTGAGGCCTCCCAGTAGCAAGGTATTGAAAAGATTTGAGGAGCTGCATGTAAAAATGCAACAAATTGATCAGCACAGTGTATGTTTCAGGGAGGGAACTGCAGGTATGTAACTAAAGCAGTTCAAGAGGGCAGGCTGGCACTCGTTGCTGGAAACTCAGTGCTGAGTACAAACTAGTACTGGGCATGGCTTGGCATTCTGTGGTCTGTGTTCTTGGAGATTTCCTCAAAACTTATATTCAAAAGATGGAAAAGCTTCAAGAAAGGAAAAGCTTTTGATTTCTAGTTTCATTTAGAACTCGGCCTTTTACAATGTTACTGAAAATGAAAAGCAGATTTCTAATAAAAGAACTAATTATTATTAAAATTCTGGTGTCAGCAGAACACTTCATCCTCACAGACAGAAATGAAATAGTAGTTCATAGATATTTATTCTAAGTTTCCAATAAGTACTTGGCAAAAATTCAATAATGTTCATTAAATACATAAATGGAAATATTAAAAATAAAGATTTTTTCCCTTGTGATTTATTATATAGTGTTTTTGAAAAGCAAAGTTGAAGAAGGAAAGTCATTATCTGGCAAAAAAGGTACTACAGAAATGTTAATTAAATTGTATAGTCATAAGTAAGCCAGTGAACAAGAAAAAAGCTTCCCTGCTTAGAATTGGAAGCCATATTTATTCTAGCTGGATGCTTAAAGACATGAAAAGATTATCTTTAAATAAAGTGTACAGAGCAATATAGTTAGTTACTTTTTATTTGGGATTATACCAAATGAGCAAAAAGAATCTTTAGAAAACCCCTTCAGGAGGCCTGGCATAATCAAGTTGGAAACAAGCATAGACTGGTGTTTGCAGACGGGTCTGAAGTACAGATGACATTGTAGAGTCATTACCCAAAAGATGAGGTTATGAACAAGGAGCAGCTGTCCCCCTGGGCTGATAGGAAGGAATGTCTGCGAGGAGCTCCCTGCTCTCGCCTCAAGCTGCTTTCCCCTAGTGCAGAAGTTTCTTCTCTTAAGGAATCGGGGAGGGACTGCGGCTGCAGGCACTGTGTCCAGCCCTCTTCTCTGCCTGCCAGTCTTGCAGTGGAAGAGCATAGTGCACAAGTTACCCGGTGTTCACTGGGGAACATGTTACTCAGTGTTCTGAATACATGAGGTTTTTGCACTCTGCTGATCTGTGACTGGGCTTGAAGCCAGAATCCTCTGTTATTTGTGCTTGAAAAATACTTTACCTGTTTTATTTTGTTCTACATAATCCTAGATTTTTGAGGGCTGTGCTGCTTCTATGAATCTGACACCTTGAGTAGTAATTTGCATTGTTCAAATGGGCATGTGAGCATTTCAGGTCTGCTGAAAAATAAAAACACCCAACCACACCCCACCTCCAAACACAAGATCAAAACCTTTTATTTCTGTAGCTCATGATTAAATTATGTACTTCTTTCAAAAAGTACATTCCCATCAGTGTAATGAGTCTTCTCTGTTTCTCAGTACAATTGCAATGCCCCCCAGCCTAAATTGCTTAATTCAGTGTAGCTTCTAAGTAGTACTGAGCTCTACTTTAGGGGAAAAAAATCCAAATCCCTCCTTTATTTTGTACTTCAAAATGATTATTTACTTTTAAACTGTTATATTAAAAGGACTGCTCAGAAGGGTTTTCATCTGCTTCTGGACACCTGGTTAACATTAAGAAGAGTTTACCAAAGAGTTTTGTGTAGGAATACAGAACTTAGTGTGAGAATTTAGTCAAATATTGTACCAGCCTTGTGTGGATAGTTCAGCTGCACAGATTAATGTTCCTCAGCAGGATTATGGTTGTTCTCTCTAAGAAGGTTTCTCTTTTACATCACAAGGTTTTGTAGCACTTCTTAATAAAAAAAAGCTCCTCTTCTCTGAAGGTGCTGCTTCGTACAGCTAGAGCTTTCAGATCAACATCACTTATTGGCAGTGATTGCTAGTGCTGTGGTTTTAATAAAAACAGTATCAAAGGATTGTTCTGAAACATCTTTTGTAAGGTGAAATTGCATAGGTATATTCTGCACTGGCTCTTGTTTTCTAAAACTTGACATTTGTAGAAGTTGTCTGAGTGAGCTTACTGATCCATTCACAAAGACTTCCTGTCTCCTCTAATGGCAGGGATGTGTTTTGATAAATATAAAACAAAGTAACTTTCACCTTCAGGAAACTAGTGCCCTTGTGGAGTTTTGTTGTTTGGGGTTGTGTGTTGTGTTTGGTTTTGTGGTTTTGATTTTGTTTTCCCTTGTGATGAACCCAGGGACTGTGGAACATTGGTCTTGCTCATTTTTGAACACCTGTTAGAGAAAGACAGAGGGGTCAAATTCCTTTGTTTGTTTGTGTAACAAAATAAGCCATGTTAGCTTTTTATACATAGAATTCATGTCAATTCACTTTTACACATAGAATTCATGCCATTATATTCTCCAAACTGGGGCCATAGATGAAGCTGGAAGTTGGCACTAGAGTATGCACTGGCATACTTCCCTCTGATGAAATGAACACTTCTAAAAGGAAGGTTTTGGGGTCAACTTTGGAATTTTTTTATTTTGAAAAATCAGAGAAATCTCAGCCCCTTGAAAAATTTGAGTTAATTTGTGTGGTGGGGGATTGGTTAATTACCTGATAGATTCCATGGGATCTCTAGAGCTTATTTCCTCCTTTCTTCCCATCACACATGTACCAAGGAACATTTCATATAAATAACAATAATAATTTCCAATGTAGGATGGGAAGGAGGAGAGAGAGAAGCGTCTGTTTTGTAGTCATTCTGAATATATTGTAAAGTGGGCTGCTTGGGATAGAACGGTACCGTTGCCCTGAAAACAGGAGAGAAGGTCGTGGGTACTGAACTCAGTTGCATGCAAGTTAACACACCTAGATGCAGTCATTGTTGTGACACAAAGTTGGCACTTAATGTGTTTTTTATAAATACAAAATAAAGTAGAGCTGATGAAGTGTTAGAGGATTCATAAAATGAAATAAGCATATAAAGGTATTTGAAAGCAGCTTGCAAAAGTAATCAGAAATTTTGTATGACACTTCAAACTCTATTTTGTTGATTTTTTTTTCTATTGATAAAGAGAATAAAATAATACCTGCCTTTAACTATTGCTATATATTAAAGTGTGAAAACTGGACTATAGCTGATTTCTGTGTGGGCAGCCAAAATCAAAATATATACAGCCAAGGTAAATTTTAAATAAGGTGAGCTCACCTTTAAATATTTATATTTTCTAGTCTAGTTTGACCCTATCAGTGTACTACTTTAACTGTTCTTGCTACCTTAAAAGGGCATTATTCTGCAAAACTTGCTCAAGGCTTAGCTGTTTCTGGTTATTCATGACTTCCTCAGATATTCTCCATTTTTAAGAGACATGGTTAATGTTTGTTCCTTTACTTCCAGGGGAGTTGAAGATATTTTCAAAAAATTGTCTAGATAAAGCCAAAATGTCAGCTTCCCCAAGGCAGTTAAGTACCAAGTTCACTGCGAGTTAAGTGACAGATAAGACAGAAACACCTTTGGAGATAAGGGCTTAAGTATCTTTTCATATCTCAAGGAAGAGACAAAGGCCTTATATTATTTATTTCATAAACACAGATTTTTCTTTTAGTGTGGTGATTACAGGTCTACAGAGCTTCTCAGATTGTCTGCAGTTGCAGCACAGTATTATATCTCTTCTGGAAATAGTCATGGTTAAAAAGCCCCTTATCTCGCAGACCATACTTCAAGTGGTCTCTGTTGCGGTGTTGCGTTCTGTGTTTGTGGGTGTAGATGTGGTTAGGGGTAGAAG
This sequence comes from Megaceryle torquata, assembly GCA_024611175.1. Lineage (NCBI taxonomy): Eukaryota > Metazoa > Chordata > Aves > Coraciiformes > Cerylidae > Megaceryle > Megaceryle torquata. Next base: position 70,039 of record JANIJG010021866.1, on the reverse strand, counting down.
GAACTTTTTTCTCCTTCCTATCCTGCTCTGTTAGCTAGCTGTGATGGAGCAGATCTTCTGGGGGGGGATGTGGGGAAGGCTTGGTTCACTTGTCCCTTCCCCTGGCTACTTTCTGTGGACCTTGTTACAATTGAATGCCCTGGCTCTGCCTGACCACAGATCCTTTATTTGTAATGAAAGCTCTTCTGGCCTGAGTCACCCCTTGGCTGTCACGGTGTCTAACACAGCAGGATCTTGATCCTGAGTATGACATTAAGCGTTCTCTCCTAAAGAAAGATAGCAAGGTCTAATGTGGCACAGTCCTGAACTATTTCAGCTAGTGGGGCCTGACAGTTGCAGCACAATGAAGAAATAGCACAGTTGCAGAGTGGCCTGCAGATTCCAGGGATACAGTGTTTGGCTCTGACACAATATTTCTAAATAGGTGCAGTGACAACAGCCATCTTCAAAGCAGTTTGCTTTAACTTTGCTCTTTTCTGCCAAGTTTTAGGTGAGTGCCAGGAAGGGATATAGCAATCTACCTCTTGGGATTAATATGTTATATCACATCTGTCTGCCTAATGCGGTGGAATCTCTGGTAATGTCAAGTGCCTGACACTTCAAAGGAAGCAGGAAATCACCAGCAGAGATATTTATAGAACCCTTCTATAGGAAAGTGTCTTAATGTCTCCAGATCAGTAGCTGCCTTGGATCTGGAGCAGAACAAAAAAATCTGTGATTATTATCCATTGCAGTGCCTCATTTATCTTCTCTTTTTGGATCTAATTTTTAGTTGCATAAAACACACAAGAATGCACTAATTGTAGATAAATTGACTCAGTGCTGTGTCAGTCACCACAGAGAAAATCCAAGTTGTGAAAGAACGAGAGAGACAAAAGCAAGGAAGAGCAAAGCAGGTACCTTGCAGGGCAGGAGTGAGACACCTCTGCCTAGCCTCAGTACAGCGGACCTTCAGCTGCGTAACTGAGCTGTGCCTGCGTGCCCAGGTCCAACCCAGGCTGCAGGGAGCTCTGTGTGCTGCTTTTCCAGACATCTCCAGGTGAGGAAGGAGTCCTGTGCTGCCTGGAGTGCTGCCAGGCGGGCTTAAGTGAGGAGTGGTAAGGAATAAACACATGTAAAGGTTACAGCTCCCTGCTTTATGCTGGGGAAGTGTTTTGTGAGCAGGAGGCATTCACAGAGGCCTGGTGGGTGATGTCTTGTCAAACTGCCTCAGAGAACAGGGAGAGTGTGGAGTTCATGATGGAGAAAAAGCAAGGAATTGCCTAAGAATTTCTGTTATTTGTGCTGTGAAGGGCGTAGCTGCTCTGTGTACAAGAGAAAAGATGTAGAGGTTAGCTCCAAAGTCTCAAGGACTGGAGTATTGCAGATGCAGTACTATGATACTAGACTGTTATACAGGTTTTTTTCTAGAGGGGTTTAGGGAAATACTTAGCTGAAATAGCATTTCACTTCATTCTCATCTTTGCTCGCTGAATAGCTTTCATGTTTCATGTTTTCTGTAAGCTTACATTAGCATTATGATGGAAATCATTAATTTATCTTTAAACAAGTTTGTATAGTCTCTCTGTTGTCTCATCTGAGTCTCAGCACTGCTGTGAGACCAGTGCAGCTGGCTCTGTACCACCCTCTGTTGTGTATTAGTTCCCTTATTAAGGCCAGGCTGGAGGTGTCCTTTCCAGAACTGGTTTCTCTGTTTAGTTGCTCATCTTGCTTTGGGTTTCCTGTAAGGCAACAAGTAAGCATCGTGGGAGTACAGTTAGTATGGGTCTAAACCTAGTGTTAAGCACCAAATTAACATAACGGGGCAAAACTGCCCTAAAAGTGTGGGTGAGTTTTAGACAGAGGGTTGTTCCTGGTGTTTCCCTCTTGCAGTGGCGAAGGCAGCCTCTGTGCACTGGAGGAAGTCTTTAATTTGGAGCAGTGCCAGTCCTGCTGCATCGCAGTCAGAGGGAATTAAATTCCACGTGCATCCCTCTATCCAGATGTTCTCTTTTTTTACTTATGTTGTAAGCACAAAGTGCAGTGTAAAATGTATCTTGCTGCTGATGTAGATTTTAGCACATTTTTTTCTAGAATTTGAATGGTTGGTGGGCATTTTTAAATCAATTTACAAAATGAAAATGATGCAGACACTGCCATATTTTGAAAAGCTGAGCATAATTCTGGATTTGTGTTTGTATCACTTTGAGTGAAGTCAGCTGCTACCACAGCTTTGCCATGCAGAGCAGTTGTATTCAGTCTTTGGGGGTCTGCATGTGCCTGTGCTACGGCTACAAATCTTGCTTATTTTCTTTTGGACTGTCTGCAGAAGATGGTACTGTGGTAGTAGTAGAGATTTTTACCCTGTAACCAAAATACCTTGTACTTTCAGAGTCTACAGTTTGTCCTTAGTCTAAAGGTTATTTATCATCCACCTTTGACTTCCAGAGGAGTTACTTATCTTGGATTTTAGTTTACCCAAGTAAAAGAAAAGGCCATCTTAATGAGTTTTTTTCTCTTCCATATGTAAGTACAGTTTTGTGTGTTTTTTCTAACAAAAAGAAAACTTTAATTTTGTATTAATAGTTTTCCAAAACTGCAATGTCCAATATTAGTCCTTTTATCGGGCATAGCCAATGAAGAAACATTTATATTTTTCAGTAAGACAAAATACAAATATGTAGAACTTAGGTGAATTCGGAACAAAACCAGTGTCTTCCTACTGATGAATTCCCAGCTTGGTGCTTGTGCCAGAGTACATGGGAAGGAGAAGCAGCTTTGTTTTTTGTACTTGTGCACAGTAACACACAAACACAATCTCTCTGCCTGGAAGAGAAGTGAGGAGTATTGAATCTTCATTTTAGTATTTAGGTGTCGTGTATAGTATTGTTTTCTGCAGGGAGAAAGGTTTGTAAACTTTAATCTCATTTTTGCCTGCTGAAGTTGTAGCTTTCAGATTTCAGTTATTTTCAGTTCTGTGAGCTTATGTTATCATCCAGATAGAATTCATTAGCTTGTCTTTAAATGAATTTCTGTAGCCTCCCTGTTGTTTTATCTGAGACTCTTACCATTTTTTATGGCTGAAATGAAAACATAAGCTTGGCTTGAAGATAACCCATGTTTTAGGAGTGTCATCATTAATCCGTTTGTCTTTTCTGGCTTTGGTTGTCTAAATGCTGCCATTAGGAATCCTTGCTAGAGAAAAAAGTATCTCTCTTTAAAACAAAGCTCTAAAATGAAATTTATATTCTTGTGACCCTCTTTAACTTTGAAATAAATTTCTTGGGCTTCATCATAAAGATTTTTTTTTCCAGATGAATTAGTTGCTGTTGTCTTTGTCTTCTGGAAGAAAACTGGGTTTCCAGTTTGGTGGTTGAAGGCAGAGCGCAAAGGACTGACTGTGTGTTGGTGTTATGCAGGGTCTTGCAGGCAATCCTTTCTAGCAGGGTTGGATGCTACTGTCTTGCCATACTAACTTGTGTGTTATCTACAGTTAATGCAGCAAATTGGGAAAAGTAGGCTTGAAATCTGTTCCTCTTGGAGGGAAATTCTACAGACTGTTCAGGCACCCAAAATGCAATTAATTTAATGCTTATACACTGGAAAGAGTTTATTCAAACTAAACCATAATGTTGCATTTTAATCTTCTTTAATGCCTCCGATATCTGTTGTTAATGTATAAGAAGTTTGAGACCAAAGATTGTCTTTTGAGATGACTAGACAAGAAGCTGACACTTCTGAAGACACCTTTCAAGCCAAGACGTGGGTGTTACTCTTGTCTTGAGACCATCTTCCACATTTGAAGATTAACAATCTCCCTTGAAATGAAGATCAAGGATATGTTGTGGTTAAATCACTATAATACTGCTGAAAATATTACTCACTTTAGGGTAATCCTGAATACATGAATACAAATAGGGCCAGGACTAAGCAACAATTTAAAATCCATCATGTTGGGGTTTTTTGCACTGAACAAAGCAAGAACGTGTATCGTTTCTTTTGGTGGTGGTACGCTGCAGTGATTTAGTAATCAGACTTTTGTGAAGGCGGTGCTGATATTCCTATTTTCCTGAATGAGAGTCAACAAATATGTAAACATTAGTGTCACTACACATTTCTGTTACAAAATAGACTGATTTTTTTGTTGTTCCTCTCTGATCTGCCTTCTGCTGAATTACTGTTTGTAAGGTCAGCATACAAAAATCCTCATGCATGATACATTCATTGAATATGTTTTTGTTGCTAAAATTAGTCTGCATTTCTTAATTCTTTTGGGTATGAGAGTGTATCCTGAATAAAATTCTTCTTTCCTTGTGTCTAAAGGAAAAAAAAATTGAGGTTCTCTTGTTTAACAACTGTGCAACCTCTTGCATCAAGATTAAACACTTTGTTTTGTCCCCAGGCAGTAGTGTATTTATTACTCTTGAGGCAGTGGTATTTGAAATAAATAGAAAGATCCTGAGAAATGGTTTCTGAAACACATATATTGGGTTATTCTCTCCTAGGTGAACAGAAAATGCCTCTGATGCCTCTCCCTGCATCCTTGCAAAGGAAAATAGCTTATATAATACATGATGGGGTGGTGAATAGGAAAGCATTTTTATTCTTAGTCACTGAGGCTTTTTGCTGCTTATTCTCCTGAAAATAATTAAGTTATCTTTATGGAATGTATTACTATTCACTAAAGATAACATAGGTAAGGGCATAATAAAGGACAAAAGGAAAAGGCTTTTTTCTGCCTCAAAAGTTACACTGTGAAAACAAAATAATTCATAGCTTTGCAAGTAGTCTTAAAAAAAATCAGCTATGTTTTTGGCCAGTGATAGGGCTTGTTCCTCCTCCCTGCTCAGTAAAACCCCAAATGCTTACCAAGAGGAAAAAGTTCTTTTGTCTTATAAGGGAAACAGTTTCCATGTAGCTTTTCTCTGTGTGTGTACTCATATTCATAAAATATGGATTAGCAGCACTAGGTGTTCAGCTAAGTAAATATTCATAAAATAAAGGTGGAATTGAAATACGTTTCCCAAAAGAGAGTAATAAGCATATTTTGATTTCTTAGTAAGAAATCACTGTAAGGGGAGAGAAGGCACTTTCATATGTCTGGACATTTTTTTTATTCCTCATTTTCATTTTGTTGATCCTGCTGGCAAAGATTTTCTTTACTGATATTTTGAATATACACTATTGCTTATGCTAAGTGTACAAAAATCAGGAGTTTTGCTTAAAACACTACATAAAAAAGAATCCAGATGTATTTTTTCTTTTTTCCTTTGCATTCTCTCTCGCGTCTTTGGGGTGTATTAAATTTGTGTGCCTTTGTAATTATAACAGTTAGATACAGTGCTTTAAAAAAAAAAATCTGAAGTTCTCCAAAGTGTAGGAGCTGGGACCTTGTTAGCCATACTTGCTAGCAAGTATTGGAAGACTCAATAAATAAATGAAGAATGACCCCAAATGTTTTTGTTGCTTTTGACACTGACAGAAAAGTAATTAATTTTGCATAATTATTGTCACTCACTGCAGAATGGCTTTTTTGCCATTGCAGAGGGTTTGCTATTAACCTCTGACTTATGCTGGATTTAAGGAAAGAAGGTAGATATTGCAGAATCCTGAACTGAATGCTTACAGATATACCTGACAGCTTCCTTTGCATTACACTTGATCATTTAGAAAAAAATGGAGTTGTTTTTGAATAAACTGAAAATTAAGTGAATTAAGCAGAGAGATCTCAAGAATGGTTCCATTTCAGGCAGGTGGTTGATTCAGGGAGAAATTAGATGTTGGTTATAGACATAGGCAAAGGTTTAATAAAAATAACTCCTTGAAGTAAAATGAATACAATTAGAAATTTTTGCTGTTTTTATTTCATGTTTAATTAAAGAGTTTGTTTGGACTTCTGGGTTTCAGAAACAAAATGTTTAAATCCCCAAAGTGAAGAATAGATTTTCTAGAATGAATATTTCATATAATCATTTGGAATGTATCTTGGTCTTCACCTGTGTTACTCTTGATCCTGGTGCTTTGTTTCTGTTGGAGCTGTATTTGTCAAACACTATTTCATCCTGCCCTTCTGTTTTAGCCCTTTGCTTGAGTTGGTCATATCTGGCAGTTCCTTCTCTGAGGTGAGGGGAAAATGAGCTTAATCACTCATGTATGGAGCAGACAGCTCACGTCCTCACCCATCTCTTCTGTCTTGTTTTATTCTGTGGACATAAACAGTTCCTTCCAATAGCAGCTGTATTTTGGATAGCCAGGAAATACAATGTCTTCGTTATACTTACTTTATGGACTTTACCTGATTTATTAATGTACATGGGATGCATGAATTCAGTAGTGTAATTTCAGTGTGTTTGTTGCCAGTAAGGAAAATAAAAATGAAACCATCTTTGGCAACTGGCATGGGGCTGGGGTGAGCTAGTAAATAATTATGTATTTAAGAGATTTTATTATTTCAAAGCTGTTAGAGGAAAGGAGGAGATGATCATTGTCATGTAAGTTGAAAAACCTTGTCCAGATGACATCATCCTACAACTATCAACTGGCTGCCACTGATGATTTCACCACATGGAATAAATTAAAGCCATGATACAGTATTACAGCAATCTTCTTTAACACAGCTTGTTGATACCTGGTAGTTGAAGGCTATTATATAAAATCATTCCTTTGGCTTTGTCAATGTTTATGCAGGCCAGTGTCATTAATGTTGGCTTAGGGTTATCTCTGTGTTCCATAACTAGAATACAGAACATTTATATCGATTTCGTAGACACACTCTTCTACTTTACTATCACTAAATGAATTTTGATTCATAAAAGAAAAACCCTGGGAGTCAAATGTCAGCTATTATCCAATATATTGCTCTCCTTTACCACTAAAATAGTCTGCATCTCAACTTGGAAATATAATGTATAAGTCTTCCCTGAAAGAATTTCAATAAAATATTGATGTGAAGTACGTTTTTTGTTTTGCACAATAAGATGTTTTAAAGATATGGATGAGGATGCAAAACAATGCCTGGAGTTATCCTGTATCACGTTTTGTTTATTGTGAGCTTTTTCACTGAACATTAATAGCCACAGCACGTGGGGACTTTTCTTCGTGTTTAAAAAGAAGGTAGTCTGCGGTATTGTCTCAAATGATCTGTCTTAGTTGATTTTGTGCTGGGAGTTATGATGAAGCCAAACAAAGCCTAATAACAAATGAGACTGGTACTTGTGTGCATGACTTTGAATATCACATTGGTTGCTTCCATCACATTCAGGTGCCCCGCTTTTAAAGAACGTGTTCGTACGCAATGCATTTCAGTCTCTTTGCATAGTTAGGGCATCTTTTGTATATTGTTTCCAATGACTGATAGTGATGGGTGATGCCTGTTTTGGAGTGGTCGTAGAGGATCAGTAGGTAGCTAGATTATAAAAGATGAAGAGAACAGCAGTTTGGGGAATCCAACCCAATCCATCTGAAGGTGCTGCTGCAAGGAGGCTTGCAATGGAGGCTTCTGCCCTCTGGGCAGTGACTGACCATCTTGTTCAAGAGATGCGATTCCCCAAATGAGCATTTACCCTGTGCAGTGTGGTTTTTGTGTGATGTTTTTTTGTTTGGTTGGGTTTGGTATTGTGTTTTGGGGTCTTTTGGTGTTTGTTTTTTTTTTTAAGCACCATGTCTGTAAGTGACTGTGCAGCTTTCTTGAGATGTGAGAACGAAAGAGAAAACAGGAGCCTCTACTTCATTCTTTTAAATCTTTTGCAGAAAGCAAAATGTGATTTTTATGGAACAAATGAAAAAATGGTGCTCATGAGCATTACAGTGAATATCAAATGAATATATAATAACAGAACATTAGGAAACAATTAGAAGAAGTGTCTAGACATTATTAATTCATGTGCTATTCACTGTACCAACATTGATCATGTAAAATAAGTGTGGTGTATGTTACATTTTAATCTTTCAGTGTTGGAGAAGGACTAATTATTTTCAGAGATGGGAAGGATCCAATCTTATAAAAAAGCCTCATGGAATGTCCAATTTAATCCACAGTATTTTCATAGGGAGATGTGTGACTGCTGATATTGGTAGGAGAGTGGAGAAAATCACAGTAATTGTCCATGGCCTCATTCCTCACCCATCCAGATTAGGGCTTGACCAAACTTATCATTAGGTCCCTTCCAGTCAAACTACTTGGATTTGTCCTGTACATAAGTGAGAATACTGGGGAAGGAGAGCAGCAGGTGGTCTTCCCAATGGACTTAGTGAGGGACATGCCTGTTTTGGATACAAATGGAGAATAGAGTGATGAAAACGTGACTGTGACCAGAAAAAGTTGCACGCTTCTCTTTGGGAAGTCATCTCTGATCTTTCACAGGCATGTGCCTGAAAGGAAACTTGAAAGTTGTGCGACTTCTTCATAGGAAAGGTTCTCTTGCTTGGGCTGAGGGTGTATGCAGTGATTCAGATACAGAGCTGAGTGTAGAGCCTGGTGAAGCAATCATGAATTAGAGAAGCAGATGCTGACATACTTGACAGTCAAGCTGCCCAACTCCAAGCTGGTTTGCATCTTTTGTAAGTGATAGCTGCTTTTTCTTTGTTCTCCCTTCTGCCCTTCTCCAGGTAAAGAACTTCATAAATGTCTCCAAATGGAGAGATGGATCTCTAGGGGCTTCCCTGCTGCCAAAGTGCAGCTCGATGAGCTTTTTTTCCTTGAACTGGGCCCCTTGCAGGTGGTGACTTGGCAGATACGCTTTGAAAATAGCATGAGTGTCTCTCCTAGTACTGTAGTTTCCTGTCACTTGGGGTTAGGAGACCTGTGATCAGTAGTAATGATAATCAAAACCTAGACAGGTGAAAGATGAGAATCAGTAAGCTGGATTTTTGGATGATTGAAATGGTAATTTAATTTTAAAAGAATAGTGTTTGGGAGAAGCTTAACAATGTTGGTCCAGATGAGTGTAAACAAAGCCCACTGTAGCTTTTTGGCTTTGTACTCCTCTGGTTAATTTGTTACATGTTAGAGGAAGATAAAGATCAACTCGTAAACTATAGTAATGTACATTTACTCAGAGCTGTAGAAGGTTTACCTTGGTGCACTGCCTTTTCTGTAACCTCTGAGCTTGGTTTATTTATGTTATTCCAGCACAAGAGTAACCCGTATTTTCTATGGGTGGATATCTTGGTTGAAATTCACAGAACCAGCAACATATTCTTGCTTCAGTAGTAGACTCTAAGTGGATGCTTTTATTCTATTATCTTCCTTAGTTTTAGATAGTATTGATGAAATTGAAAATCAGTGACCTGACGAAAACAAAATAATACGGCATGAAAATTGCTACCATGATTTCATACTGTGTTAATGCAGGGATGTCATTCCCGCTTCAGAATAATAACAGTGTTTTGCTTCTGAACTTATGGCATCTCTCTCTCCCTCTGCCCTCCCCCCTCCCTTTTCTAAAGGAAGCTGATGCCACTGTGAAATTCTCTTTAATCACATCTCTGCAGTTTGTTAGAGAATAGCCAAGGTTAACAGAGATTTTTTTGGAAGTAGCCAGTAGAATCTCTGTATTCCATAAGCATATGAAGAAATGCAGGGTGCACAGTGCATACAGTGAAGTGCTGTAGCTCACCCAGAAAGAATGTGGCACAACAGCCACCCTGACATGGTTAAAAGCTGAATCCAGAAATTCTTTTAATCATTCCTCCCCAAAGAAGAATCATGGCCTAGGCTGCCCAGAAGTGCCCTCTGAGTTCCCCCAGGCCACTGATGGTCCTGGAAAATATGCAGAAGTGGTATTTGCTCTCTGTTCTCAAATACACTGTTGTGCTCAGTGAAGAGCCCAGAAGCTGAAACCAGTGTTATCCTACAGGTGCCAGAAAAGACTGGAGTAAAGAAGATAAATTCTGATTAAGGTGCTCCCTGAACTTGCAATGGTATGATCGAGTTTTGCATTCGGGCAGCTTAACTGATTAGAGACCTGCTTATCAAACCTTCTGAGCTTGCTAATAACAGCAGAATCTGCTAAGTTTAAATTTTATATCAAAGCTAGGAAGGTAATTGGCATACTTTACCATATAGGAAGAATGTCTTCCAGTTCCCAGATAACTGTTCAGACTCTGCCATCATAAAAACGTATCCGTTCAGATAGGGAGGGAGCAAATGCAAAGTCCCAAGTTGAAAGCCAGCATTAGCAACAACCTCACTTTAGTTTGGCTGTCTCTACTCCTTCACAGCTTTCGGGAGGGGGTGAGCCTGGCTGTTGTGCAGGTACAAAATGAAATAGCCACCTCTACTGCGCTTCATGAAAGATGTGAAGGGATGAGGGAGAACACTGCCCTCTCCCCATGCTCTACCTAACTCCTTTCTCTCAAGAATACGCTATAGAGGTCAATTTAAAAAAAAAAACCAGTAATTGTTTCTTGCATTAAAGGCAGTGAGCTGAAAGACTGCTGACATAAAAGTCTCTCTTTGTATATACTTGCTTTACACTTAAAGCATTTATCCCTGCTACCTGAGATCTGAACTGGTTCAGAATCTCTTCTCACGTACAAGGAGTTTCCTTAACCTCATATGTCTCAGTTATTTTAGCCAGAAAATAATTTATGATTCAATGGGCCAGAGAGAAAATACATGTGAGCATGAGGTTTAATGGTTTGTATTCGCCCGAGGGCTCCTGTTTCCATGCTAAGGAAGAGCTTCAGCTCTAATGGCAGCTTCTGGCACAGGGATTCGAAATTCCCTTTCCAGCCAAGGTACCTGATGCACTGCAGAATTCTCCAGTTTGACTCTGTCCTCTATAATTTGATAGCCTCCATGGGGAGAATGGGGAGTGCCCTGATGGGTATGGTAACCTACCTCTTGATAGAGAGGTAGCAGAATGGGTTTGAATTCTGCTGGTGTGGGAAACTAGTAAAGCAGCCTGGAAGAGCCCTTTGCCTATATGTTAATTGTTTCATGGGGGACAAAGAAGAGGTACCTCATCCTGTGACTGTAATCCAAACAACAAGGATAACCTCTCTTTTATTTTGAAAGAGAGCCCACTGGTCACATCTTGGTTAAGACAGAGTTCTTGAGAACTCACATTGGTCCTGGGTGTTTGTTAATAAATGCTTAAAGATTTGTTTTGCTGAACAGGCCAGATCCGCTCACCAGCTTGGTTGTCATTCTGTCATGTCAACGACTTACAGTGATTTTGAAAATTCTGCTCTCTGCTAGTGCTAGGACAAATATACAACTGATGATTAAAGGAAAAAAGTCATCTTGCAAAAGAAAATTTCTATTTGCTGAATTAGTTTTATTTTGTAACCAAGTGTTAGGAATCCATCACTAACTCCTGCCTGCCTTTTAGGATGTAGGAAGCCATAGGTACTTTGTGTTGCTAATAATGTGCTGTCGTCTTCCATTTTAGGTTTGTTTCTTATTCTGCTCTTGCCATTTGCTTTTCCTGGTTGTTTGTGGTTTTAGCATCTTTTGTTTGTTTTCATCCCCTGCTGCTTTTACTTCAGTGCAACTATCTATTGCTTTTTGCTATGAACTGCCCATCTGATAGCTTCCTGCTGGTTTTACTTGATGGCTGGAGCTCTGGCATTAACAGCACTGAGCACTGGAGCACTGTCCATGGGCTCCCCACCGTCTGGTGGGAGACTGGGTGCTCTGGCTGCTCAGCTCTGATGCCTGGTCTCATCCATTAGCCTGCAGCATTGAAAGGATCTTCTGAAATGGGCTGGTACCAGCTTGATGTATGGCATAAAGGATTTTTTTGTTTTATTTTTACATATGTATGTCAGGGTGTTCTCTTAAGTGTAGTTATTTGGATTTCACTGTTATAGCAACATAAGAGATTGCTGTAACTTAATGCTATGACAAAATTGTTATAACTAGCCTAAGTGTAAGAATGTCATGCAAGGACCTTGGCTGCTTCCTAAATGTGGTATTTTTGTGAACAACAGTATTTTTCACCGTAGATAGAATAAGTTTTCTATGAATGTGCTCCATTGGTAATTACTTGTTATGAAAAACATTTTTATTAATGATAGAAGCATGAGGCGAAAAAAAGAAGCATAGAATTTAGTATTCTTTATTATAGAATTTAAATTTACCATAAAATTAAACCCCACAATTGAATTACATAAATTGATTGATATCCTTTGTGGAGGTATCCCTTCAGCCTTGCATCTTCTTGATTTTTTCAAAATAATTTTGAGTATTAAGGAATATGTAGAAGATGGGTTTTAACATGAGGATGGACATAAGTCCAAATATGTGGTTTATATCATATGCTTGCTAATATATTTCATCAGTATAGTTGCTGTGGTTTGCAGATAGGTAGGGAGCAAGAACTGCCTACATACTGTATGAAGACAAAGTAATAGTATCCAACTAACCAGTGTAAAGAGAGTATGAAGAAGCAGATGGAACAAAGAATCATAAGTACAGTGATTGCAGGTATTATACCAGTACACTGGGAGGTTTCTTTCTGTAATTTCATTATTTTATTTTTAGTCTTCCAAATATTTTTATCTAAGCACACAGGATAAGTGGCTTTGGGACAGTGGGAGGGAAATATCCCGCAGGTCCCATTCTTTGTAAGAAAGGGAAGAGTGATAAAGGATAGTCTAGATGGTTCCTGCTTGCTTTCTTCTCTGCCAGGGAACTCTTGGCACTCAGTGGATCTAAAATAGAAAGTCACATTCCTACCTCCCCAGTTTTGGAGAAATCAAACCTACCCTAGATGCAGATTTCAGACTGTGTGGTTGGATCATATTTGGCTTTATTGCTGAGGATTCCTGATAGTTTTCTTCTTGATGATTTACAATTCTTCTGCTCTAGGGATGCAAAAATAACTTCTCTAATGCAGGATTAACTGCTAAAAAAATTAATATTTAATAATAGGTGATGAATGGTGAAGTACTTGGCTGGTCCCAAAGAGAAGAACTGGTGATGTTTTTATTTATTTCTGTATAATTTGTCTTTCCATTCAAGTGGAAGAATAGGTTGTATTCAAATGCATTGTGAATGGAAGGGGTGCCTTTCACATTTGGGAGAACAAACTTGGATAAAAAGAAGGTATGTATTTTTAAATGAGCTTAATTCATTATTTAAACAATACGTGTTGAAATGTGGTGGTTAGATGTCATTGGAACCCTAAATTGCACCTGGGTATCCTTCTAAAAGAAACAGCAGTTAAACCAGAACATTTTGGTTTGATTCAGAAATTTTCAGAATTGAGGGGAATTTTACAGGCTAGATGAACTTGTACTTTGTCATAATGATTGAAGGCACGCTGTGCAAGGGTTAACTGAGTCAGTTGTAACAATAACATTAGGCCACTGGGTCCCTTCGTCAGTTGCCGCAGGCCAGCATGGAGGCAGAGGCTGCCCTCATGCTCCTCTCGAGGCTCCTGAGGCTGCAGGAAGGTGAAGAGCTGTGAGGCCTTCCCTCGGGCACAGGCTGTGCATCAGCTGCCAGCTAAACACTCCGCATAGCCAAGGGTCGATTTCTGTCTTGTAGGTGCTGTGTTGCTTTAGGGGAAATAGAAAGTGGCTTTCCAAGGAGCCGCCTCAATGATTTTCCAAAAACCTTCCAGAGATCTGGACCAATCTGCCCCCTCCTCGTTGTATCCCTAGGGATCAGGGCTTCTTTGCATTACTGGTGCTACTGCTCTTGCTTCCTTTTATTAAATAAGATGCCTTCAGAGAAGCTTAATCTGGAAACCATCCATGTGCTCCCCAAAAATAGGAATTCCAGTTTTGGCCGGTTAGGGATATGGGATATAAATAGCAAGCAGAAAATTCTTCATATTTACAATCAGGGAGTACCTAGCAGGAATTCTTTGAAGGTGCAGACTGGTCACAGTACATGGCAAAGTAGTAAATCTGCTCTGGGTATTTGTGTTTTGCTTTAGGTTGCAGAAAACTGCCACAGTTCTATTTCTTTATTACGTAGCTTGCTCTTGTTAATTGTTGTACAATTACTGAATTAAGCAATTAGGTGAAATTATAAAAGGCAGTATATAATAGATACCGCTATGAATTAGTATAGTGCAAAGTGCTTATCTCAGCAGGTGTTTGTTAATGGATACATTTGCTTTGTTGCTGTTGGAATACGTGTGTAGTGATATAATGCTTTGTGAAGCACGTATTAATACTTGTATGAAAATAAAAATACAAGATATTTTACTCTGATTTATTCCATTTTGGGAATTAGAGAAATTAAGCTTCCTTCTTTTTTAATTATATCTTGCAGAGAAACTGTAATCTCTTAATCTCTGTAAAGCTTTTCTCTTTCAGTTTACCCATTGGCATTTGCTGACAGAGAACCTGCAGAGCCTGCAGTAGGAACTGTGCTCCTCAGCTCGGAGGGGTGCACTCAGAAAGCAAAGGCCAAATTTTGCCTGCATATGTGCAGCTTGCTTTGACTTCAGGGCAGGAGATCTGCACATGGGCTACACAATAAATTGATTTGTCAGTTCAGTGACCGACTTAAAAATAAATAAATTAAAGTGGTTCCAGTTGTCAAGAAACAGCTCTCTTTGCTCCTCCCCCTTTTTTTTCCTCTAATCAAAGCAACATGCCTTATTCAACCAAAAACGCATTTGCAGGCACTTTTGATAAAAGCAAAAGCTAGATTTACATACAGGAGGATGTAGCTGCTTTCACAAAACAGATGCTGCGGTTTTCTTAGGTATGTTGGATCAGACAGTTCAAATCTCTATGCGTTTTAAGGAGATGTACTTTTTTTATCTCCCTAACTTTGGAAGAAATGTCCTAACTGTGGAGCTATAAGCTATTACAGAATGTCATGCTTTTCTGTTGGAACAGCTTTGCTATGTATAAAATGCTTAAGCATCTACTTTGGTCAGCAATACAAAAAGTAACTCTATAGCCTGCTGCTTAGAACACTCTCTGGGGATGCCCAAGTTCCTGTATTAATGAAAATGTAAGTGCTTAACAGAAAAACATGAGAGACTGAGGGGGCCCCAGCCCACAATACTTAATTCCTTGTGTGTAAGGTATTTTCCTAAATGTTTGGGTTTTTCTCAGAAAGAGATTAGATTTAAATCTTAACCCGTGACATCCCCTAATAATTGCTGGGCTATAAGGTGAGAAAGCTCTTTTTCATGCAAAATATTGTGAAACTAAAACTTGTTAAAATATTGTGGAGGATTAAGTAGTAGCTGCTCTGAAATTAGTAAATCGCTCTCTACAACTACCTGAAAGGAGGCTGTAGCAAGGTGGGGGTCTGTCTGATTTCCAAGTAGCGGGTGATAGGACAAGAGGACATCACTTCAGGTTATTATGCCAGGAGAGGTTTAGGTTGCATATTAGGAAAAACTTCTTCCCCAAAAGGGTTGTAAAGCAGTGGAACAGACTGCCAAGGGAAGTGATTGAGTCACTGTCCCTGGAGGAAATTAAAATACATGGTTTAGGGTGGACTTGGCAGTGCTGGTTTGACAGTTGGACTCAAATGTCAAAGGTCTTTTCCAACCTGAATGATTCTATGAAGTAATCATTGGCATGATTGGTGCTTTAATTTCTTTTTTTATTATTTGGTGGAAGTTTCTCAATGCGATTCCTACACCATTATTTTTGAAAGAAGAATTATTTGTTTTTAGAATTATCCAAACCTAGAAGGTAGGCTTTCCTTTTTTTTTATTCCAAGATCTAGTGTGCAAAAGCAGAAGTGTGCAGTCAAGCAGGAAAGTTCTTAGGAGGCTGAAGTAAGAGCATCACTTCACATGGCTGAAGATGCAGGCATCTTTCCTGTCATATTTCACCTTATTTCAGTGTGCCCTACAGTGGGGAGCATGATGTAGTTTGGATCCTTGCAGAAGGGACATCAAAACCTGGCAAAAAAGAAAAGGGTCATAGCCAGAACCAGTGGACGCTTGGCATTTCTTTCTGTAATTCTAATAGAAATCCACTCATGCATTAAGGCGACCCAGAGGAAATGATCGGAGCTCGGGAAAATATCACATCATATTGTTCAGCCACCTCTGTTACAAATGAAACATGTTTACTTTTGCTGTCATATGGGTCTCATCACACGTTATCAATTATTCTGTATCTTACAATGTCAGATGCTTACAGCTGTTTGCAGCATGTAGTGTGGTACTAGAAACCTGTCACAATTTTAAAGAGGAAGCCTCTTAGGCCTCCATTAATTAGGTGACGCAGGTGAATAGTATTGCTGTTTGAGCAAAAATGTGAAGTGTTTTGGGGACTTGCCTTGATTTTCCTCTGCCTTGAGTTTAGAAAGGAAAATAATGGTAGCTTCCAGTCCTAAGAGCTTAATATATTTGAAATTTATGGTTGAAGCTTTGGTTATGAAAATTATATTATTCTGCACTATTGTAACCTTAGCATGCTGCAGTTCTAGTTTTTACAGAATTCTGTGCTGTACTTATGTATCCAGAAGCTATTTTTCCTTTTAAATACAATAAGTGGGCACAATACATCTCTTCAAGTAGTACTCTTGTAAAAAAAAAAAGTTGAGAAGTAGCTCTTGAAAATATTCTTGAAGCTAAATTTGATTACTGAAGACAATGAAATAATTGGTCATACAGAGGCATTAATCTTTTGTCCGTTCCTTTGCTGAGATAAATCAATGTAGAATGTTATGTAGCAAGTGGTCTGAGGCAATGTGTTGAAGTTGATGGACAAACTATCATCATTTCCAGAAAGTTGGTATGTACCACACTAGGTACTAGGAGTGCCTGAAAAATCGTGAGGGATTTTCAAAAGGAGAGGCTGTCAGTTTATCAGTAGCAGAGGAACTTCAAGGAAAGTGATTGCATTTGGTTTCTCCAAAGTGGTCACTGGAAAATTTTTATCACCTTGCTATATTATTGTCAGTTTGAATGCAGTTTTCAGTATAGGATATGTCTAAAAACATGAGCGGAGGAATGCTTAAACTCACTACTAGAAAAGCAGTAATTTTAAAAGTAAATTCTTAAATTCCTGAAAATGGAATCAGTTTTACTTCTTAAAATAGTTTCTTAACTGTCCTGTTTAGCATTGATGTTTTACTCAATGTGGACAGATTTATTTTGTGTAGTAATTATTTCAAATCTTGTATTTCTGTTCAGCAGAATTTTCCCAGCTTTTTTAGGTGGATGGCTTCTCACCTGAGAAGCCACAAGCCACTTGCTTATACTTGCTGAAGAAATCTCACAATAACACCCTGAGTAATTTATCTGGTTGCATGCTTTTGGAAGTAGCACAACCAGACTTTGGCTTCAAAAGGCAGTGGCGTAAAGAAACGCATCCTTGTGAAGGTTCAGCTCCTCGTGACAGAGCGCTAGTCTGCAGTGCCAGGCTTTAGTTCTTTTGCATGGTGCCCTGGAATGGTTCAACCCACTTGCACTGGGTGAAAAATGGCTCAAAACAGGTTGAAGATTTTAAGGGCTGCTTCTTTCAGTTGATTTGGCTTTGTTGGCCCTGATTCCTTTTCTTCCCTTACAGGAGGATCAGACGGAGGAGCTTAGGAATTTATTTGGGAACACTTCTGTCAGCTCTTGGCTGTACCCCCGTGATGCGTGTTTAGGAGCACATGGGTTAAATTTTGGTCATTCTCTGAGCAGGAAAGTAGAAGAAAGATGGCTGATTTTTTATAAATAAAATAATATAAAAATGTTTATAGATCATGTTGATAGTCATGCAAAATCTGATAATTTGATTCCCCACTATGATCTAAATTATTTATCTAAAATTACATTAAATGTTAAAATATGTATTTTTACTTCCAATTTTGTCTCCAGTTTGAGAAATGTACTTTATTCCACCAACTGTATTTCCTCCTGTATTTGGTAGGTCTCTTTTTTTTTTTTGTGGTCCTTGTGTATGTACTTATTTGCAAATGATCAGTAGACTAATTAAAATTTCTGAAGGCTTAACTTCATCTTATAAAGTAGATCCTGAGACTTGCCATGGTGTTAGCTCAGTAGGGTACAGGGAAGGGTTCCAGAAAATATTGTGTAATATTGTCAAGCAGGGCTTTGCTGATGAGGTTACTTATCCTATAGATCTTAGACCAATCTTAATGGGACAGGGGAGATTTAGTCCCCTGGAAAAGTGTTTTCATCACACAGCATTAAAAGGAATCTTATCACTTGAATCTAAACGGAATTGTGCTGATATTAATTGCTCTTTAAAATACGAAAAAAATAGTTTTACAAAAATATTATTTACTTTGCATAAAGCTGGGCACACTGTAACAGTTCTGCATCACCAGGGAACACTTCCCTGTGTTTATGTAAAGGAAACACGTTTTTGAAATAATATGCTAACTGGAATGACAGAAGTATTAGGGAAAGCCTCCTGCCCCAGTACTTGAAAATGAGATAGTAAGAGTCACAGCAGCTGAGTTCAGCCAGATTTTACTTATGTTGGTGTCACGGTGTGTGATGCCATTAAACAGTTCTAGCTTCTGATGCAATATCTTTTAGTTTATAAAAATGAAAAAAAAAATCTGACACCAATCTTGTTTCACAGAACTATTACCACTTCCAGTTTTGCACCCCAGCTCTTGAATGCATGTTACTTTCTTAGAAAAGCTTCTAATTCCCCTTTGTTGATGTTAAGTATTACTTCATGTCTTTGGGGACTGTCTCTTCACTGCTTTAGAACATCAGTGATTTCTAGTTGTTTTTAAATATCCTTGTGTTTGTGAAAGCAATTGGGTGCCCTGCTGTGTGAGAGTCACCTTCCCTCATGTGTCCTCAAGTGAAGGACAAGAAATTCTGGCTTCCCCCAGACAAGGGGTGCAGCAAAGGAGGGCTGAGGACTGGATGGTAGCGGTACCAGCTCTTACTGGGCTTTGTGCAAAGCCACTGGGTGGCTTGGCCTGGACTTGGCTCACAACAGTGTTCAAGCTTGCCCGTGCCAGCTGGCACTGGGCAAAGGGAGGCAGAAGATCTTTATCAGGCTGCAGTACCCAAAAATGAGAGAGGGGAGTACAGTGTAGGTTTAAGGGTTCATTAGTTGTCCAGATAGTGAGTGATGTCATCAGCCTGTGTTTGGGCCAAACACACAGCGTAGACGTATCCCAGAGCAAAGATTGTGCCAAAATTACACCCTTGTCTGTAGCACTGACCAGAATTAGAAAATAAATACATAAACCAAAAATAAAAAACTGAAAGGAAAGAAGAGAAGAAAGAAATCCTTTTTATATTGTGTAATAATGAAGTGCTGTATCAAACTCCATAAATTAGGCACAACTTTAAAATCACATATAATTTCAATTACAGCCATCTGTTTCTCCTTAGGAAGAATGAAGTGAGGTCAACAACCAAACATTTTACAACCATAAAGATTCTGGGATGCTTTTTAAGCTATATACATATGTGATTTGTAAGAAACCTATTTATATGTAAAACTTCTCATTTGAGCATTCATTCCTTTTATCATGCAAACACTGAGTTTTTTGGAAGCTACAGGCTTCGAAGTGAAGTGAATACACATATTTCAGCCTAATGTTACTGTTCTTCCTTTTTTTTTTCCTCATTTTAACCCTCTGTCATCTGTCATCTAACCATCTATCATCATGAAGAAAAATATCTGCATACCTTTAACTTTCAAACATGTAAATAGGGAATAGAAGTGGCATAGATTTTCCTCAAGACAAATATGTAAAAGGTTTCTGAGACCTTTGAGAAAAATAAAAATTAAAGCCTTTACAAAGGGTTTCTGAGAGAAGATGGGCCAGAGAGGATGCTGTGATTGAAGGTAGAAAATGATTTAAATCTTTGAATTCTATGTAATGATCTATTTGAGTGGCACTTTCCTTCTCTCGCACAGCATTGCTCACTGCACAGAGAGCAGTACATTTAGCTGTGAGTGGCTTCTTGTGACCCTGGTGAGGGTTATGTCCAAGATGTGGCATATGTCAGTTACCAAGTGATTTTAATGAATTTCATTACTTTACTGATACGTGTTTTTCTCATACAAAATAACGTGGAAATGCATTTCACATTCATCATTACTGTATGATGTAATGTGTTTGTCCTCCTTGGGTCTGCAGTCTTGTCTTCCTCAAATATGAAAAGGTGAGTGAAGACTTAAGTAAGCTTGTCTAACAATAAATCAAACAAGAAAAAGAAAGCAGAGCAGTTTTGAATACTTAATCATAAAGCCTTCAAGCACAAAATATAAATCAAAACACTGACCTAAATGGTTAATAACAGGAAAAGTCTTTTAATACCTGTTTTATAAACCCCTAGTCTTTACAGTTGTTAACAGGAACTGGAGTGCATGCATAAAAGACTGCTCTTCACAGCAATGCTGTTATCACATCAATCAAGATAATCCTGCAGTAAAACCTTGCTGAAGAGGAAATGTGGCATGTTTGGATAATGTCAATGATTAGAAAACAAGTCCCAGAAAATGCCATGCAAAGCAAGTTTAAATATTAATGCACACTTCCCAGCCCTGATTTTCAGCTGAGAGTTTCAAATTATTTACGTGGACCTCAAGGGCTGAACTCTTGATTTCAGTTCCAGATGTGAAACAAACAGAAGTTCATGTGAATTTGAAAGCAAAGTGTAATTCTGAGCTATAGAACTTCACAGCTGCTTTTTCAGAAAATGCAGACTGAGGTACACAAGGGTAAATTGAGTCACAGAACAGGGAGATATTTGTTGACTGAGAATATACTGAACCAGAGCCCGTAACGGACCTCGCTATCTCTTATCACTTCTCTTCCTTCTTCATGACTGAAGGAAGCACACTGCTGGTACAAATTCTCGTCTTAGGCTGGCAATGTGTTTGATCATAACTCATCAGAGAGGACAATTTTATACTTTACACTGTGCTATAAATTGTTTCTGGAAGATTTTCATTGGCCGTATGGTATGTTCTAGAGAAATCATTGAAAGAGAATTGCACACTAAACCTCTGTGAACAATTGTGCCCTTATTTTCTACTCTAGATTAATGGTAATTGAATATGATTCGCACTTGCAGGTTGGCACTCTTTCACTGCTAATCACTTGGGAAAATACAGCACATTGCTCTCAAGTGCTGTTCCTCTATTGTTTTTCAGGACAATCAAAGAATTAACTCCCCTCATTTACTTAGGAGGAAGGTGGTTTTAAAAAAGAAGTGAAACAGAATTCTCAGCTAATTTTAGGTGACTGCAGTTTAAAAGTCTGCATCTTGGATGGTTCTCATGATGTCCCTAGACTGAAGTGTATTGTCCTATGAGCTGTCTTTTTTTTTCTTTCTCCACCAGCTGTAGCAGAGCTCTAGTAATACAGACTCAAATGATTAATTTCTAGGTATTGGAAGTTAGTGAGATGATTCTCACCTGAGGTTAAAATAGAACAAGTCATGTTTCTGCAGAGCTTGGCAGAATTGCTGTTTTTTGAACTGGGTGGAGCATGGCAGCAGCCAAACCCCCCGAAAACAGTGGGCATGGAAGAAACCCAAAAGAAAGTGTGAACACGTAGTAGCAGTAAAGTTCACGCTAATACATGGAAATTGCAAACAACTGTGACTTAAAATTTGTATCATGCCTTAAGCACAAAACAGAAGAAAATATGATTCTGGCAGTGTTCTGAGAGGTAGGAATACTGCTCTCATTTTATACTTCACTCTCTTTGTTAAACATCTATGAATAGCATGTGCTTATCCTAGATGGCCACAGAAGGATGTAGGAACCCCCATACCTTCAACTACATAAAAAATCTGGGTGTTTATTTGTGTAGGGATGTGCTGATTGTATATAACTGCTTCTAGTAATTTAGAGTGGATGTGAAAGCTGGGCCGTGCCTTGTGCTGTGCTTTGGATAACCTTGTCGATTTGGGCTTTCGCTATGCTAGGGCACTGAGCAGTGCCAGGAGTGGTTCACCAGCCCTGGGCCCACCAGGCAGCATCTGGCCACACTTTTAAACACTCTCAGCACCCAAAGGTGGAGGGCTCCATCCAAACTGCCCGTGGGGAACAGTCTTAACCTAGTGCATTGCATTGCAGATGGTACTGTCTTGGGAGCGCCAGCTTGCCTGTCCCAAAGGTGTGACAAGGGCGATTTTCCTTTATGGAACTAAGCTCTTATGAAATGGGAGGAAATGTTTTTACTGAAGTGTCACTAATTCTTAATCATAGTAATTATCAGTGATGGTGATTACTGTCTGGATTAAAGGTGAAGTTTATGAATAATGGGAGTTTTTACTGTAGATGAATATTACCAAATAGATGAGGGTGTGCTTGGCCTGAGGAACAAAGGAGAGGAAGGATACAAGAAGTAGAGGGATTACAGAGACATCAGTAAGAACATGTCATTATAAAGGTGTCTGTGAACAACAGTTTTATCAGGAAAGAAGAGAACCCACATCTGTTTCTAAGGAGCAGATCTAAACCAAGCAAAAGGAAATATTTTTCATAAAATTCATACCTAAATTGTGGAACTTGGTTCCACATGAATGGTTGCTTCCTGGAAGTTCAGGAAATCCTTAACCTTCTGACTACCAGAAGTAGTGGTGTTTGCTGAGGATCAGTCTCTCCTTACCTTGTTTCTCCCATGTCCCGTAAGCATCAGCTACTGGTTGCAGTGGGAGGCAGGGTTTAGCCATTTCAGCCTAACCCAGCATGGCAGTTTCTATTTTTCTGTATCTTGGATCATGCATGTGGAGAGTGTAAGGGGAACAGGCAACATTTGTGACAGCATTTTATTCTTTTCCTTTTATCACCTGCTTGTCAGCAGCCCTGAGATGGTTTCAGTACTCAACAGAGCAAAGGAAGCATTGCAGGAGGCATTGGAGGGGAAGTTATGACTCTGGAGCATTTGTTTGCCTCATTATGCTAATTCCTCTATTATCTCTGGGGTAGTGCATCATCTTGCTCCAGGTGAATTTAGATAAATCCTACATTCAGCCCTTAATTCCATTGTTTTTGAGTCCTTGGTCTGTAAAACTGGGATGCTGTCACGAGAGGTAGTGATGGCAAATACACCGTCTGTGAGATTCTCAGCTTGTATTACAGTAAAGGCCATCAAATGAGCCAGATTAATTCTCTGTACCATGGGTTTCTAGATACTGTGCCCTAACATGTAATCTGCAAATAAATTGTGCAGTCCAACATTTGTACACTCCAACACCAAAAGCAAAGAACTTCGGGTTCATTCATACCTTGGAACTTAAGTGCAGCTGGACCGGTGGTGCTGACACAGCAAGGCTTTGACCCATACACACATCACTGCAAACTGTAGATGGTTTTCCCCTCTGTGTTTTTGGCCACGCTTATTTTTATTCAGGAACACGTGAAACGTTTGAAGGTGGGAATCTTGTGCTTCAGTTTCCCCAGTTAAGAAGTAAAAATAATTTTTCAGTTTGCAGAATGTTGAGATTGTTCGAGTTACTTTGAGATTTATAGATCAAAGGCATCATAAAAGCACAAAATATTCCTGTGTTCAGTAGATAGAGAATGAAGGATCTGTGAAATGGTGCACAGATAGTTAAAAGAAAAAATGCAGTTTTGAGCAAGTGGTTATGTAATTTCTATAGACAACTGCTGTTATCCTATGAAGCAAAAGTATTGCTAAATTATTAAACTAATTACAGATATTAAACCAAATATCAGTCTTCAAACCTTCTCTTTCATTTTTTCTTCCTTTGAAGGCTTTTTATTATTTTTTATGACTGTGGACACCTATAAAAACTTTTAATTTTAATATTTTAGAACTTCGTATTTAATTTTATTATATTTCTTTTCATGTTGCTGCAGTGTTGTCTTTGGGCTTTTAATTGATTTTTTTTGTTGCTGTCAAACACTTTGAAACTTCTAAGAAGAACTTCATGAAAAGAATAAATAATGACATAGTCATAAGAAAAAAAAAGCAGCAATATTTTATTAAAGAGAATCTTTCACAGAATTTAATTCTGTGATTTCAGTATTTTCTGAGCAATTACAATAGCATTAGTACCAGGTTCTTATGAAAGTAACGTATCTGTATCTATAGAGCAGGCATGGAAAATGCTGCAAATACATGCCTTTGATCTAAATGACAGAAATAAATTTGCTAAGGACACGGTGACATTAAGCATGTTTAAACTGACCCATATTGCTTGAAGTGCAGGTAGAGTATTTCTCCTTTTGATCAGGCTGTTTGATTTAAAGTATAAATGAAATTAAGTTACGTGCATAATACATGAAATATAATTTGGCACATTAACTGTTACAGATGTAGGTTAATATTTTATTTGCATATATCCCCTAGTTTTTTCCAGTTCTGCAGTCACATTTATCACGAGTCTGCAGGCACGACTTGCTGCTAGACATGGACACGAACAATTAAGTTTTCAGTCAGAACTCCAGTGAGAGACTCCAGTCCGGCTGCATTTGCTAAGCCTTTTGGTAGCTGCATTGATAAGGCAGAAAGAAGTTCACATGTGAGAAATCTGAAGTGAAGATGCAAATCTCACGCTTGACTGGTATTTTGTTATCTAGGAATGCGTTGATCCTGAGTGGCATCAGAGTAGCTTTACTCTGAGGAGTGTTTCTGTTTCTTCTCTTACAAAAGAAGCCTAAATCCTTTGGTAGAATTACTGCTTTCTTATCATTACAGGGAACTCTGACAAATTTGTTAATATTGTGTTTAGAGTTACCATTTCCTAAGTTTTAAAACAATTTTTTTAGAAACCGTTCATTGCTATTCAGAGCCCTTTTTTTAAACATCATAGCTGTGTCTGGTATTCAATCAGACACATTTTAGTTGCTTTTCATAGAATTGGAAGTTTGAGAAGTGCTTTCTAGTTTGAAGCAGTCATAAATGTCTTCAATCATTATGATAACGTATGAATATAAAAATAACATCAAACTAGCGTTCATTTTCTCTTCACACATCCAAAGGCTCTAAGATTCTAAAATAAATTGCATGTAAGAATAATGGAAATATGAATTCAGTTTTTATAGTCATCAAGCTACTCTAATTGATTTTGAGCAGGGCCGGGTGCATTTACTCCTTGTTTGAATAGTACAGGAGTTGGGCATCTAGATTTCTACAGAGCTACACTATTTTAAACTCCCTAGAGAAGGGAGGCAAGCTAACTCTAAGGAGTACAGACTGTTGTGTGCAGTCTGACGTGTTCAGAGAAGTTGCCTCTATCTGACCCGCTCTTTTCTTAACTACCTCTTGCCTGTTGAGATGCCCGGCATGTAGAGCTCCCCCTCTAACATGGTAAGATGCTGGAGCTTTGCATTTTCCCATTTTGTCAGAGCACTCTCAGTACCTTATGGTGGATTTGAGCTTAAACACCTGTGTTAAAAAGTTTGTCTCTTTCGGGCTTTTTATGTAGTCTACAGAGACTGGTGTGCTCCTCCAGGAGATGATTTCAAACAGGAATCTCTTGTAACCAACTGACTAAAGAGCCAAGTGAGTCCAACTTCATACTTGGCTGAGTGGCTAAGTTGGATTATGTTGAGAAAATCTTCCAGCAGTGCCAGTGCTAAGTAGGCTGTAGGGCTGCAGGACCCTTCCTTTTTTCCAGCTTTTTACCATCCTTTGTTTGTGTCTACAGGGTGCTTTGCCTAGGTGCAATATTTAAATTTGTAGACCTGCTGTGTTAGGAATCTGAAGGTTAAAAGCATTGTAACAATTACAAGGATGCTCATTAGCCTAATGAAGCAATGGCAGTGTATCTGTGGGGACGGTGTTGCAGCAGTGTCAATGCGGGTTTGTTGTGAGAATCTTTTGAATTATTTATGATGAACAATATGCAGTCTCCAAGCAAAAAAAAAAAAAAATCAGAAAAATATGTTGCTGAGAGAATACCAGAATGATAGAGGAAGAGACCTATTGTAAGACTTGATTTGTAGTTATGGATCATAAGATAGTATCTGTCCTTGCTTCTTAAGCTCTACCAACAAATTATGCATTTAAGTTTTCCAACTAATAAAAATTACTCAGAATTTAGAATTTAGGGGATTTTCAGCAAAATTAATTTGAACAGTTACAGCTTTTCAGCCTTTTTCCCTTTTAACAGGAGAGGCAGAAAGAAGTTTTTATAATCTAGAAGCTAATATAGTTGTATTTCCAGCTGAGAGCTTTTATGGGAAGGTGCAGTTAGATACAAATCTTAGAGTAAGCAAAATTTAGGTGGGATTCTGTTTAATAACACATGATAATCTGAAATCTCATCATGTTTAAAGTAACTGAAAGTTGCCATTCTGTTTAAGGTAAACACACTTTGTGTTTGTGTGTGTATGTACACAAGAAAAGAAAGACGACAGAAGCCAAAGCAGCAAAGCTTCCAAATGTGTAAGGTCTTTGAAAAATTGAGGCAAAATTTACACTGCTTTTTCACAATGGAGTATTTGCTTAATGCTTTTCCACAGGCTGAAATAACTCTCATACTGGTTTTATCAGCTTTCAGTACCCAGTGATATTCAGAAGACCTCAGTTCTTGCTCAGTTTGTTGTACATGGCAGGCATGCAACAGAGAGATAAAATTCTAACAATAAATGTCCTCCCTCCTTGTTTACTTTTTTAAGCAAAACTGATACAAAGTGTGTTGCTCATTCAGGAAATCCTCTGTTATGAGATTAATGAGAGAGATATCAGCTGCAGGGTTAACGATTTCCTTAACAATCAACTAACTCTTTACAGTGATCTGGGAAGGAGGGTATGGATAGTGAAGGAGATGAATTAAAAACTTGGAAAAAGTTTTAAAAAAGTTTGTTGGAATTCATACTTTTTTCTTGATATTTTCTGAAAAGCATTGAATGTAAAAATGTTTCTTAAAGCTAAAATAGTGTAAATATTAACTGATTACACTAGTTAGAAATTAACTGATTAAAATCCTGCTTTACAGTTTCAAATCAATGTCACCTGTCCAAAAATTGGAAAATGCAAATCTCATTGAAGTGTTCCTGTAAGAATCGAAAGAAAAGAGAAACGATGGGGAGAATGGCAGGCAATAGGTGGGCTTCTCTTCATATTTAAGATTGAATGGTTTGAATATTTCCTAAAAGTCTTCAGAAGTCTTCTGAAAAACTTCAGATGTCAGAGTAGAAACACCTGAAGTCCTATTACCAAAATAATAGCTTCTATACTCTGTGAACTTGGCAAAAAGAGAAATGACTCGTCTCCAGTGACAAGGGACTGATGGATTCCACTGGCAGCCAGTGACTTGTGTGATGTGATTAGATAATGAAGGCTTTTATAAACTCCTCTGCCTATTTAAGGGCCTACAAATGACTTTTGGATCACAGGCCAAGATTCGGGGCCAGACATCCAGAGATGGAGTCTCTGCTATTTTTAAGATGTCTTGAGACTGCAACTATGAGTGGTATTTATGCACACTCTTTGCCGAAGTGGTAAAACCTTCTGTTCCCTTTAGTGAACACGGGGCTAGTTATTCCTGGATTTTTTAATGTAAGCTTAGATAATGTAACTGACAGTGATAACCTCAGAGAACCATCCTGAGGACGACAGATATTCATTAAATAATAACCATTCTTTGTAGCGTATTAGCACGAGGAACCTTAGCAATGGACAATGAAACTGTTCTGCCAGATAGGAAAAGGGGCGAAACAACCCCAACTCTCCCCTGGGACAAGGACCTTCCAATTTAAATTCTCAACATGACACAACAGTTGGATATAGAAGAAGAGAGCAGGCAAAATGCTATAAGGTTTCCTTTTGGTAGTATTTCATATTCTTTAGCTAGTAACATGCAGATCTTCACAAGTATTCTGCAGATTTTAAAGTATGTGAGTGTGATTTAAAAAAAAAGCAAATCTAGTGATGGATTTCAAACAGAAACACAGCCTTTTGGATTCATTGTATTGATGTGAGATCAAGTAAAAAAAAATCAAGCTCCTATGTATTAACTGAGCAAATATTTCTTTCTGATTAATCAGAGTATTGTTTTACAGACATTAAAAAAAGCTTACTAAAGCCATGTCATTCATTATTATCATTAAAAATATTGGTATTATTTCTTTGGAATAATTACAAACATAGCTATTATTCATAAGATAAATGGGTAGGATTAAAAATAAGCACATACAAAGCTATTCACCAATTAAATAAATCAGCACATGCAATGAAAACTCCATGAAAAGATACCTTAGAGATTTAGTTAATATCAAGACACTAATTATTACAGGAGTGTTGATTGCTTGGACACGGTGAGAAGGAAGTCTTAAAAGTATTGTCTAGATAAAACCTAGAGGCTTATTTTCTTTTTAAAATACAGGGGGAAATAGTATGTGCACCAAGACATGCAGTGATTTATTTTTGTATAGAGTGGTTCTAATATATCTGTTCAAATAGCCAGAGTATCCTGTACAGTAGCATGTGGGCACAGGATGAAACTGTTCATGTCACCTGTGTTGTGTCCCTAATGCCCCTACCTCCCCAGAAAATGAAATCCCAACACCCTTTAGTCTCTAAGTGTTGCATTTTGTGGCTCTATTTAGACTATTTCTTAACCAAAAATCTGGTGGGTTTGAAGAGGAAAGAGATGCAGGTTTTTTTCACCCAGAGCATAAAAAAATGAAGATTTACAAGTGTAGGCATGGCTGTAACTGAAGTTCAGATGTCTGCAAGTCCCAGACAAAGTCAGTTTTGAGAAAAGCATGCAGCATGGCTCAATCAGTATGTTGAGGAGCTTGAGAAAGCAAACTGTTATTGTTAGTCTGGGTGACCAGGCAATGCCAGACTGGCCATACAGCATTTAGCACCTTAAGCAGTACTGTGCCTTGCCAGCTCTTTCAGAGATGCTGGTGGAGTTGTTGCTGTGAGTGACACCGTGCAACAGAGGGATGAGCAAAAAGCTACTCGAGGAGTAGGGAAGAGCCTCGGGCAGCCTGCCTGTGAGTGTGTGACTGATGTACCCTCAGGGGCCTCCCTGTCCCCCAACACTTTGCAGCTGCTTTCTGTTCTCTGTGCATGCCTGAGACCCCCATTATCCCCGAGCTGTGTGGAGGAGCCTCCCTGAGACCCTCTTGACACACAGGCTGCTGAGAAGCAACCAGAGATCAAGCCTCTTGTGCTGAGCAGCCTAAGAATAGTTACATATTCACTTAAAATAAAACCCCACTCACTTCTGTTTTCTCAGGTAAAACTAAGCTAGAAAGTCAGAGGACTTGCGTTGTTTTGCCAGGTTATCCTCGTTATTGTTGCAGGGTTAGTAAATTATAAATATCTGTCCATTAGAAGAGAAGTCTTACTTTAAACATGAGCTCTGTTCTTTCTGCTGGGCTTGCTATTATTTTATTATTTCTAACCTTTAAACTGCAGTATTTCAAAGGTGAAATGTGTTCATAGTTCTGTAACTTTACAAAGCTACATCCAAACAGCAGTACATGAGCAATTCCTGCTTTACAAGTCTGAGATTGTACTTCACTGCACACAGCCTCTAGACTGAAAGGGACCAAAATTGTCACTTCCTCTTCTCCCTTCTCCAGCTCGGTTTTCATGGGAACAAAGGACAGCTGCTGAAGCTGGAAGGCCTATGGTGCGTGTGAGGGAGCAGGGCTGTGGGGAGTGCTGATGAGCTTTGCTTCCCTGCGCTCTGTTCATTGGCAAAGTGTCTGCCATGAAGTATGTGTTCTCTGAAAGGTCTGCAAAGTTACTGATATATGTCTAAACAGGGATATAAATAGAAAAGCAGGTCTGGTACTGTGTGCAAGCTTTATTTGGAAAAAACCCACAAAAGCGACTGAGAACAAAAAGAGCTTTTCGCTGGCTCAAGCCTGATGCTGGCCAAGGT
Organism: Megaceryle torquata; assembly: GCA_024611175.1. Taxonomy (NCBI): domain Eukaryota; kingdom Metazoa; phylum Chordata; class Aves; order Coraciiformes; family Cerylidae; genus Megaceryle; species Megaceryle torquata. Next base: position 40,361 of record JANIJG010021866.1, on the reverse strand, counting down.
CCAGACAGATCCCTACTGCTGGCTGGTGCTAGAGCTGTGTGAAGTCTGTCCTCAGTTGTGTGGTGTCGCCTGTAGGTCTGGATGGACCTCTCCTCTGGGAGTTGCAGGTCATCCAGCTTTGGGAGTGCTCGTGTTATTTCGCTTGGTCTCCTTCCTTACACTGGTGGTGAAGAAATGGTAATGATCTAAGCAAGAGTCATGTTGAGATCCTAGACGAGCTGGAACAGTGCCTGTGAATTCAGCTTTTTCAGTGAGGAAATCGTTCAGTTTGTGATGTGAACTTGGACTTTCTTTTGCATCTCGAGTTTATTATTATTGACTTAAAATATGTAGTGGGGAGGAGATAGTGGTTGCTTTCCATATATATAGAGCACATTTTTAAGTTGCATGTTTACATAAAGATATGTATTAAATCTGGTTTGTTTTTTTTTTTAAAGGACCTCTGTTAATGCCAGATAATCTAAAAAACCAAGAAAAACAGCAGGTGAAAAGTTACCTTATATGATGTAAAGATATAGAAAAAATATTCTGGGAAATAGATATTAGTTGAGAATCTGGAGCTACAAAATCTATCCTAAGAATAATTAACTTCCAGAACAGATTGCTGCACCCTCAAGTCTAAGGGGTCAAATCAAGAGCCTACCTACTGCAAAGATTGACTATAGGTGATGTTTCTCTTCATATGTTCTGCAATATACTTAAATTCACTGCTGTATAATCAGAGTGACTTGAGTTTTGAAAGCATTTGAGTGCTGAAAAAAAACAAAACCCACAAATGAGTAAAAGCTCTGTATTTTATATTTACTTTACATTTTCAGTTCGTCTTCTGACAAGATATAACTACATAAACTGTCATAGTAGCAGAACAGAAGCGTACTGTTGTGTGATGGGATCCCAGTCAGCAGTCTTGGCTATGTGTTTTTGAGTATGAGTGTGTGCAAGTCAAAACACAGGTTTATTAAGAATCATCAATCCCAGTTTATGCAAAGAACAGACAGCTCCTTTATGGTGAAGTCTGCTTGCTAGCCTGTTACACAGCTGGGTATAGCTGAAGAACAAGTAGGAAACAAATTAGGAGGTTCGATTCCTGAGGTAACTGGAAATATCCAAGCAGAAATATGCTCCAAGTCACAGGCTGTTAACGAGAGGAGGTACGAAGTACATTCTTCTGAGAAGCACATCTCTTTGAGACTGCTCCTGCACCTTTTGAAAGGAGCATGCTAGTCTCTGAACTTGTCTGGAGGCGTGCACTGCTGCTAATGATGGCCTGTGTTTGTGTGAAGGCAGAAGGATCTGCCGGGTTCTCAGTTCAGGAGGGTTGGCCACTATGTTCTGCTTCATCCATTCACCTTGCTCTTTGATGCATTTAAAAACTGGCTGGCTGGCCAGGCCCAGAGAGTTGGAGTAAATGGAGTTAAATCCAGATAGCAGATTTGTCACCAGGGCTCAGTTTTGGGGCTGGTATTGTTCAGTATCTTTATCAATCATCTAGGTCATTGATAAACTGCTGGCAATATAAAACACTGCATGATCTAGCAGTGCTTAACTCTACTGTGCATAGAGGGGCACTGTATAGATAGCTCTTAAGTAGATGTCTAACTAAATGGTGATGATTCTCACCTTTTTTATATCTGTTGGCTCTTTGCAAGGTGTTCCCATAGAAATTAAGAGTTCCTTCACTTAAAACATGGAATGAAGATAGTTTTTACTACTATAGAAATGGTGACAAAAATAGAAATACTTAATGCTATCAGTGGTAAGAGTTACAAAAGAGAAATCCCAACAGCTCTTCAGCTCCTCTTCTGCCAATCCATCAGTATTTCCCGTATTTCATTTTAGAGTGCCTTGTCTACCAAGAGTTGTGACTTCCATGAACATTTTTTCATAATCCATAACTCATTATCTGAGAATTTATTTTGTTTCCACTTTTTTTCACTCCACTAATCTTAGCAGTACTTCTAGGGTGTCATTCCCAATTAATAATAATAATAATAAATATCTTTCCAGTTATGCATTCTGCCCTCTGCAAAAATCCAGCATTGTGTTATATTCTTATGATTTCCTTTAGGTGTCTACTTTGCTGTGGTTCAGATATGGAGCCAAATGTTCCCAACATACAGGAACATCCTTATGGAATTCCTGAGCAGCTGTTTATGTGGTGCATGGTCCAAATGCATCTTCATTTCTTGCTAGAGCAGCACTTTGTATCTATCACTTGCTAAATACAACCTTAATCACCTGTAGAACTATTCAGAGTTTCTTGCTGAGTTCCCAGCCAACCAGATTGCTATTTTATCCATATATTTTCATTATTTTTTTATGTCTCTTTCCTCACTGGCATTCACCAAACATACAAAGCTAATGTTTGCTGAGTGTTTCATATGCACACAGTTCATGTTCTTTATATATTTTTGTGAAACAAAATGTGGATACTGAAGCTGGTGCTGTGAAAGCTTTTATTAACTGAAAAGCCCCTTCATTAAAGACAATATTCTTTTCTTTTACAATAAACCTTTATTTTGCAAAGCGATTTTTCCTGTTTCTCTTTAGAGTCCTTTGTGCAGCTTAAGTGGTAAATTGAATAACTCCTGGGAAATTGTTTTTCATTTCTTCAGATTTAGTGTAATATTGATGACTCAAAGTCTATATCAGTAGTCTGGTGATAATAGTACACTTTCTCAAACAGAACAATATCCACATCATGAGGCCAGAGAGAAGGCAAATCTTGGAGCAATATAGATTTTTCTCTTTAAATAGATGACATCTTCAGTTCCTCATTTCATTGTCATGTTTCAAAAAGTGGAGGAGGTAACACGGTGATACATACTGTCATGTTTTCCTACTAGCATACATTCCTAAACTTCCTCCTTCAGAAAAGTCAGATGTAATGTCTAGGGTAGAAGTTAATACTAACTCTGTGAGAAAACCAAGGCACTTGACCCAAAGGCTATCCCTAATTAATCTCCTGAATATTCCCTTAATAAACAGTGGCTCTGTAAAGTCTATTGTATGAAAAATACAAACAGCTAAGTTAGGATACAGTAGTTTACATGTGTTGCACAAAGGTTTTATGGACATTTTATTGTTGCAGCATGTCTGAAACCTTGAAAGAAAGGGAAATACAATTTTTTTCTGATCACAGTGATCTGAACATCTTAATGGGGTTGCGAGATCACTTGCAATCAAACACATCCTTTGAAATGTTTTTTTTGTCATTATATGCACAATAGATAACTTTTCCAGAACCATCAGGCTGTCAACTCCACTGAGACAAAGGGTTAAGTGTGTGAAATCAAAGAGATACTTACCCTGCCATTTTATGGGGTAATGATCATTCTTCAGATCTGTTGGAACATTTATGGAATTGCTGTGAGCTCACAGTCATGTTACTAATGTAGTTGATAATTAAGGAAGAAGCAGACTAACAGAGGAACCAACCATTTTCTTAAGAGAAACTATGTTTTTTTGCCTGAATTCTGGATACTTGGTAGATGATTTATGAAGCTTTCCCTAATTATTTTATGAAGTTATCTGTAGGTTTCACAAGGACATTCATCAGTGCTATAGCTGTGTATTTATGTAATGCAAGATGATGTCCTTTTCCCTATTTACATCAAGAGGGGAGTGATTACAATTATATAAATGTTTACATCTTTTCAAATGATGTTACAATATTGGAATGATTTACAGTGTATATTGGCTTCCAAGCTATGCTTCTGTGCCTTCATCTGCCTCCCCAAATGAAGGACAATCAGTGCCCATGGAGGATGACTGGAATGGAGGAAGCACCTCCTTCTTCAGAGGACATGCTGAGGCTCCTTGTGGGAGGCAGACTTGAATTTGTGAAAGAAGTGTAAAGCTGAAATGAACTACTGGAAATCTGTTAAATTCCATTAATTTTGTTAGAGAAACGTTCTACCGAGGTCTACTGCTTTTGAGACAGATTTGTTGTTGAGGAAATTTTATCTCATTTTGTCAAGTCTGCATTTTTCCATTTACAATCTTTTTGTTAATATATTCCTTACCTCTCCTACAGCAGTTGCCTACACACTCCTATCAGTCATGAGATTTTTCTCTACTTCTTAAAATGCAACAGATACGTTGTCCTGCGTATGTGCACTTGATATCCCCCACACGCTCCTGACAAAATAGAAATGCCACCCAAACCAATGAATAAAACCCCAGTTATACAAGACCCCTCCAAGCATGTGAAACCAGAATATCTACTAACAGAACATAAAGAACAGAACATTGATTTTCTGTAATCCATGGGCTGGGATATCAACAGAAAGCAGAAACTTACTTTCTGAATTAATTATCTAATTTTCTTTCCCCTGTCCCTTCCCCGTTTCATTAGACCCGATTCAATACTGTTTATTTGCATATACTTGAGCACGAAGTACGCTATTGCTGGGAGAACGTGTACATTAAGATTGAGCAAAACCAGTCTTCCAGTAAATGCGCTTTTTGGCGATTTAGAATACTGATACCCAGTAAGTGGAAAAAGTATCAAAATTCAGCTTCGGTATTTTCTCATAAATTGTGTAATCTTTATTGATTGAGGTTGTACTGAATCAACAAGGCGCCTTTCTTCCTGCCCAAAACATTTTTGGGACTACTGCATAACAAGCAGTTTCCAACCAGCGAGTTGCTTTTTGATTTTATTGCACGTTAGAAAGTAGCGAATTAAGGTCTGATTCCCGTAGAGAAAAAGAGGGAAGATAACACCTGCTTAGTAAATGGCACAAAATAACACTAAAGTAAGGATGTATTTAAAGTGTGAACGTAGGAACACAGATGTGCTTTTCTTTATGTGAATTGGTAATAATGCTTTTGAGACTGTTTGGGAAACTTGCCTTTGTTGATCGGTTCATCAAAGAGTTAAAAGAACAAAATTCTGAGAGTTTTGCTTCACATCAGTCATTTGCTTCACAATTTGAAGATCGCTGTTCCCTTTTAATCAGCGCGTGGAATATATTCTCTTTTCTTGGAGAGGGCAATTTCTGGTTTCATTACTAATTGAAGTAGACTAATTATAAATGATTAGCATTTGAAGAAGGCTTTTAACTGCTATATAAGACCGGTTCAGTGTGCCTTTCTCTGCACTTCTTGTGAGTGTAACTTAAAATACATAATTCAATAAAGACTTTAGTATAAAATAGGATTAAGTATACTTAGAAGTCTTTATCAGTAACTTGTGCTAGTCTCTAATCCTAAAGAAGATGATGCTAAATACAAAGAATTGCAAAAGACAGAAATCAGGTAATTCAGTATAAACATGCTTGCTTGCTGCATGAGATATTCCTGCTATGTAACATTTTACTGCAAATACAGTTTCATGAAGAATATTAAAAAGTACTTTAAGCTTTTAGATCAGAATGGAAAGCAGCCCAAGAGGTAATGCTGATCTTGGAAATGCAGCTGAAAAGAATCATAGAAATGTATGCTGAAGAGAACTGGACAGATTCTCTAGTTTTGCTGTATCTGTAACAGTAGTGATAGGAGCATCAATTCAGAATAAAACCATTAAAAGAAACTAATTTACATACCTGCATACATGTTGAACAGGAATAGGTTTGTTAGCTCCTTGTCTCTGTCCTTGCTGTCTGGTTATAATGGAGAATTCATTCTGTGCTGCAGAAGGTTTTTCCCCATTTTCAACCTGCGAGCATGCATGTCACCTCTGGTTTCAGCAAGATTCATGTTTGCAAGGCTGGGACAGGGAAAAGAGCAAAGCGAAGCAGTAAAGTGGCTTTTTGCTAGAACCCTTCTGTGAGGCCAGTTTTTTGCTTGGTGATAGGAACAGGTTTTTCACTCTTCTATTTTTATTTTTTTTTGTCCTGTAAAACTGTCAGTTCTTCAGACTTCATATTCTTTGTGAGGGTCTCTATCTCCTTTGTAGCTATTTCTCCTCCTCCTTCCCATGGAACATCTTGGGACCAGCCTTGCTTCTCAAACACTCTCAAGGGCTGCTTGTTAGTTATGAACTACAACCAGGTGGCCCGCATGAGAACATCCATAAACAGCATTATAAATGTGGGAATAGTACTTCTTACGCAATTGGCGGTGAACAAAGAAGATTCCTGCCCAACTGATCTAAGAGTAAAATGAGGTACCAGATTCAAAAAAGCACCGAGCACAAGAAAAGCACAGTCGTGGTATGCTGCAGTCATAGAGCTTTTCAGGCATCTTTTTATTAATGTTTTCTGAGGTTTTATAATAAAGGAATTATCTGTGAATGGAGGGGAGAACAACAGGAAGGTATTTTCACTCTGTCATGTGAGAAGGAGAGCAGTTAAAATGTGGGGACTGCACTGAGAAGTCATTTGGAGTTTCCGATGTTGAACTACTGGAACTTTCTAGGATGGGGCTTAGATGTAGTGAGCATTAAAAATAAAGACAAATGCATTGTATCTCATACAAAAAGTGACCTAGTAGTGAAAGAATGAGAAGTGACATGGATGATGCTTTGTAGTAGAGGAGCAGTCATTGCAGCAACATTTTGAATGTGAGGGGAGACAATACATCATGTATTTCTAAACATATATGATAGTGAAATGATCATCAATCACAGCTGGAAGTAACAGGTTTTGTACTGAGGATGAAGAGGAAGGGTACACCAAGAAAGGTGCCAAGCAGAAGAATTTGCAATTCACAGTCTGAGAGACTCTAGTGAAAGGTATAAGTTAAAAAAAATAAAACAAACAAAAAAAATCTTTGGATTGTTGAGTGACAGAATGAGGAAGTTATCCCAAGAGATTTAAGAAAGTAGTGGAAAAATGTTGCAAGTGAATATCAAGATGCCTGTTTTAATTTTGTTGAACTTGAAAGGTTGATAGCTAATCATTCTTAAGATGTCAAAGAGACAAGGAGGCTATAGGTCTGGGTTGTGAGGTAGGGCTGCAAGTTGCTTCAAGATAGTAGTTAAATTTCAATTTGCAGGTAAGCATATCCTGAGATAATTTAAAGGCAGGAGAGAAAACACAAAGTATTTTAGAGTTCCCATCAAGAACTGCAATAAAATCTGGAGGGTTCTTTGGAATAAACAGTGGAAAAAAATGATCATAGTACAGAGTCATAGAAACCAAAAGGAGACTGATTTCAACTTAGTTGTATTGAATGGAGCTGACAGTTCAAGGCAGGATACGGAGTGCTGTTCCTGGGAGTGCTGTTTCTGAGCATAAAGAGATAAAAGGGAGAGAAGAAATGGTAGTTAGAAGCAAGGGGGGGTGGGGCAAGCATGTTTGTGCTGTGACGTGAGAGGTTGGGAAAGTAAGACAGAGATTAAAAGAGGGAATAAGAACAGGCATTATCAAAATCTGAAGTTATTGTTCCAGTTTTGTGATAGGGAAAATGAAAGTAAGGAGCAGGGAGGAAAGACAAAAGTTTGCGATGAAAGAAAATGGAGAGAAGTGAAATAAGTTCTAAAAATGTCACAGCTCTTTCTTGAATCACCAGACAGTGATCTTTCTGCCTGCTGAGGCTGATGAAAGTAGTCACGTCTGGATATTCAGGACAGACTGAATCATGGCTTTCCCAAACTCATCTGTACTGCTCCGATCCAGACTGCCGCCTTTTCTGGCTGAGGCATTGTGGAGGGAAGCTAGGAGTTGAATTCTGTATAATTAGGCTCAGGTGGATCAGAACATACATGTTTCTGCATGAGGCCTTTCTACCAGATCAATGTCAAACCACCTCTTAAAGAGAATTAACAGCAGACTAAGCAGGCCACGAACATGCCCTGAGCACACACTGGAATGAGAACCTAAAGACCTAAACAATGTCCTGTCCTTTTTCATTATTCTGCCGGGGCTTAAGCAGGGCACAACTGGGGCAAATAAATGTACAAAGTTTCCGATCAAAACCAGACATTTGGTGTTTGCAGAGTCTTTGTGTTCAGGCAGACAATGAACAGATGACGTAGACGGAGTCCGATATCCAAGGTCATGCCTGTTTTAGAAGTTTGACTCTCTTTCCAGATGGTCTTTAGGCTTTTCTTTTCATCCCTTACTTCAGAACAAATCTGCCATTATTGTGTTCTTAGTGTTTAGTAACTGTGGGGATGTTGATGTGCCAGACAAGGAGATGGCTGGGGGTGTCCTTACTTTTCTAACTTGCGTGTTGAAAAGTACCTGGTGTAGCATATTACAAGTAAGAATATTTTTGTATTGTTCTATAGATGGGAGTACATTTTTAGTACAATCACCTACCAATATTGTTGTATTTTGCATAGATTAACTCTACACAAAGGCAAAACAAGTGTAGGGAGAAGAGTTACAAAACCTCTCAGAAAACAACTCAAGTGTGCTATGGTAGAGTGAACTGCAAGAAGTGTGCACAGCTTATACTGCATCTATTTTAAAAGAACCACATCGAAACAGAATATAACCATTAAGTGTTTAAATGCCCTTGCTATCATAGTAAACTAGTCTGTACAATTTCTGTACTGCATTTATTTTTTCCCAACACTTCCCACCTTTTATCAAGTTTGAGCTCAGAAGTCCTCATCTGTGTAAAAATACCTTACGTTCCTTTCCCTCTCTTAATTTCTCTGTTCTTATTTCCTATCAAATATCAGAAGCAAAGTATAACTGTATTTGCAGAGTTCTCTTTTTCTCTCCAGCTTTTCTCCACCAGCAGGCCTTTGATTTGAAATTGTAAGGCACTTAATCTTTTGCCAGCGTTCTTATAAACAGATTCAGTTTGTCCTTTTGCCGATGCTTCTGCATGTAGCCAATTTCCTCTCTTTTCTTTCAGTTTAGAAGTCCTCACATAATTCTTCCTCTGTTCTCTCACAAATACATGAAATTCTAAGTAGTCATCTAACCTCCATCACATTCATGAGGCAATTCCATCGCCACCAAATTGCAGACTTGGCAAAACATTGTCCATCTGCCTTTGAAATGATATAAGAAAGGATTGAATTTTGGAGATGCTGGTACAGACAATCTAATCTACTACATGGCTGCTTGTACTTTTACAGAATAGCCTATTCTTTTGCATATCCCAGCATGGAATGCTTAAACTATTATTCAGCTTGGTTAAAGTCTCCATTCAGTTCACCAGTGCTTCACATTTTATTTGATGAGAAGACAAGGTCACTGGGATTCATAGAATTTGGCAAAAAACCTCTGATTTTGCTGAACAATGCGGTTCTGTATAGATCTTTAGAAAGGACTGGTCTCATGTCAGTATGCGCTCGAATGGTGCTTGGCTGCAATTTTAAAGGCTGGTGGAGAAGTGGTGAATGCTTTTACTTGTTACAAACTCCTGGTTAATGCCTTTTGGTGATAGGTTATCTAGGAATACAGTCATGTATTAATCCTTCCAGCTTAGTTAGATAACCCCTACAGAAGCTTCCAGCAGCTGCTGCCTCAGATTCTTCAGGCTGAATCCAGTCAGATCGTCCATAATCTTCCCCCCGCCTTTCACTTCAGGACTTTCAGTCTGCAAGCTGTAAGTATACACAAAAGAATGTGAGCAGCTGTGGTTACAGAAGCATGTCTAGTAAGCAATGTGTGATTCACAGTGGCACTGTCTGATGTGTGGTGTTCTAGAAAAAAAAATATTTACCCTATCTCTTTAAAAATGTGTTTAAATATGGGACAGTCAGGAGTTCTGACTCTGTCTTGTCTCAGCAGTCACTGTCTCTCACGCCGCAGTAGTCCAAATATTCCAGTGTCAGCTTTCAAGAGCACTAAATCCACCACAGTCAGGAAAGATATTAAATACTCCAAAAAGAAATACACTAAGTTGCTGGTGCTCTCAGTCAGAACAGGCTCATACGTCTTTTACCCTCTATGGCTTGTAGACTCTGACGTAAGAGAGTAAGAGTGTGTTCGGAGGAAAGGCTTTTTCATTATGTCAGAAATAAATGGTTGAAAGCTGAACGGTGGCTGGTGCTGGGTGTGCTTCCTCGGCAGGAGCTGCTGTCGTTCTGAACAGCAAAGCCTTTGAGATGTTTCAGTGGTCCTATATTATTTATTTTGATCACATAAATGTTTATCATCTGTCTCTAAAAATAGATGAAGTGAACTTGAGAATGTTGCATCGTGAGTAAGAGGCCATTTGATGCAAACTCTTCGGGCAGTGTACCTCAGCCGCAATCAACCACACGCAACTTGCAGTTATCAAGACTTTTTTTTTAGTGGGCAGTGTTAACAACTGAATGTCTGTAGGCTTATTGGCTTTGTGTACATTTGTAGCGATGATGTTGTTAGTGAAATAACCCAGGAAAGAGAGGAATCTATACAGCACCATAGGCATGTAAACAAACATGTTTGGAATGTAGTACTTACGATGTTATCTGGTCATGCTCCCACAGATGCTAACAGACCCCAAACAGGTAACTGACCGTGGAGCAGCTCTAAAATGCACTGTGGACTGGGGTAGTTGAGCACTAACCCAAGGATTTGTAGTAACAAACATCATCCTCTCTTGTTCCCAACTGTACCTAATTCTGTGCTGCTACAAGTGGAGTTTGAAGATGTTGATGTGTTAACTGTAGTGATGGGTTTATGGCAAGCATTTGAAAGGGGATTGTTGTGAGACTTGAGACCTGTATTTCAGTTAGTTATGGAAAAGCCTTGGAGTGGTTCTGAGCAGTCCATGTGATTTTTCAGCTATTCTGAAATCTTATTCCTCCATTGGTGTTCTGTGCATTAGGACAGCACTTATAAATAAAAATTTTAGTGGGGTTTAAAATTGTGTAGTCTTTTAAACATTAGCGAATGTTTGAATTGTGATCTCTTACTGAGTTGTGCCCTTAATTTGTTATGTTGTCAAATACCATTTCAGAGATCTTTCTGATACTTCATCAGACTGACACTCCTTTTGTCTCTTTCTCCATCATCTTTGGGAAGGCACTTAGAGAGGACCATGACCATAACAGACAGAATAACAAAGTCTCACTTAACTATCTGTTTAAGATGTTTCATAGGGCAAATAACACCTTTTTCCAAGTCAGAATCACTTTCCTGAGACTTATTACACGTGTAAATATTTTTTTAAAAAGTATGACACTTAACTCTTTTCAGAAAAGTAAAGGAAAAAAAAGAATAAAACCATTCTGTGTGATTAGAATAGTAGCCCTAAGGTTATTCTCTCCTATCTGTTAAAATGCATTCCTGCCAGACATAACAGGAGCTCAACTTCATGCCAAAATTGATTTGAAGTCTATCTTCACTCTTGACTTTCTCTGCAGTGGCTCATTTCCCTTTTCTGTGCTTCTTTGTAATGGCCTTCTTCCAAGCTGTGAGACTCAGAAGTCAGTACAAGCCCAACACTGATTTCAGCAGGGAACTGCAGAGACATTTGCCCTTTATTGTAGATGCAGAATGTAAATCGAATCCGGGGAGAGCGGCATCCTAAAATTACCCCAGGAGTAATTTTTCTAGACCAGACATTTAGATGATGAGCATTGTTCCCTTTTGCTAAGCTTTTTTAATATCATAGAAAGTCAAGCATGTTCCTACTGTAAATATTGTATATCCCTTTTTTAAACATGATTTTTACAAGAACTCTTTTGGGTGGCAATGCAAATGCAGAATACTTAGGATCCAAATTAATTCAGAAGTAGAAGCTCCAATTTGGAACTTTGCACAGTAAATAACTGCTGACTGCAGGTTTTGATGGAGCATAATTTATCAGATGAAACTGTGGGTCATGGTGCCTTTAAGGCCTCTGCTTCCAATACTGGGTTTTATTGTAAAAACAATTAATCGATGAATTAATTATAGTTGGCCATTTATCACCCTAATGCAGACATTTTTTTTCTCAGACTACTACTCTCTCTTAGGAGGCATGCGTTCCAGAGCACTCTTTATTTTATTAGTTTGGAAAGGGAGCAGGCAGACCTCAAAGCTGCACAGTGAGGCATAACCTCTCATTCTCCTTACTCTACAAAGGCAGAAATCACAGGCAGCACTTTCATCTGCAGGGAAAGATATTACAAGCCTAAACTGGAATCCCAAGTGCGGTCTTGTCTTTGCCAAATTGGACATAGGGATTGTAGTCAGAAATAGTTTACGAGACTTCTCTCAGTAGTTAAGAGCCCAACCACTGTTGCCAGAACGTGTTTTTAGTAACAATCAGAAATTCCTCTAAGCTTCCATCCATTAAGAAAGCCATACCTGCTAACTCTACATACCAATTACCACTCTTACAGAACATAGCAGATAGACTTGAACATTATAGCTTTCCTGGAAATAGTTTGTTAGAACTAGATCTCAAGAAGAGTTTCAGCACCGTGATAATTGCTGCTGAAGTGCAGTTCGTGTTTGATAGCGCGTGTATTGCTGAGAGGCACACACAGGCCCTTATCCAAAAGGCATTTGAGCACCGAGATAGGAAACATGCAGCATTATGTCAGAAATCCACAGCTCTTCTTTCTGCCCTTATACAAGGAAACGTTGTCTACATCACAATGGGATCCAGAGAACACAGAGCCCTTGCATTTAGTTAACAGGAAACGTTAAAGATAAGAATATATATATAAGCACCTTCAGAAGATGTTTAGTGTTCTTACCAGGCTCTTGCCTTTTCTGCAATTACATCTTTAACCTATGCTTGTCACATGAAGTGTAGCTGGAGAGGTGGGTTCAGAGGAGATTGAAATCTCCATTCTCTATATATTTGCTGTATTGGCCCATGGTGTCTCTACAATTATACTGCCTCTGTTCCTCCTTTTAAATTTGTTCTGTTTTGCCCAGAGGAATTAAATATTCAGCAGGGCAGAAAAAAAAGAGGAGAAATATCTGTTACTGGAATTCACCTGAGTGCATTCGTGTGCTGATATTTGAATCTAGCATCAAACAGTTCTTAGCCAGGGTTTATTTAGGGATCTTCAAGTAGCTTTTTGATATATCCTTGTATCACACTTCAGGATTCATCATTTAAGTGTCTGGGATCAAAACTTTTTCTGATACCTGGAGGTGCTTTATCCAACAGGTGATATAGATACAAATTTTGTGCCTAAGTTTTTTTCTGGTGGTTTTTAAATCCTGACCCCTCGGATACCTGCTTCATGTTGATGAGACATGTGATTTAATATACTTTAATTATGAATCCTTTTTCTGCTGATGACATTGTACATTTTACTGAAGAGTTCTTTGACCCTGTGATACACAGATTTCAGGTATTTCTTTAAATTTAAACTTTTCGACATGAATCCCCCCAAAACCAAACAAGCATCAAGTATTTATTAAACATAACACTTATTTGGAAATCATTGCTAGTGACAGTCTAATCTGTGTTGAAGTAATGTATTATTCTATACAATTTTCTGCAAAAAAACAAGAAAAAGGAAGAACAGAAATTCACATGTTGGGGTTTGCCATGCTGAGAGATGGCCATCATCATGAAAGTGCTTTAGTTCCTAGAGCTTATGGCACGTTCCATGATTAGAATCACAACGGAGAAGATGCTTAATACAAATTCAAATAGTCAGTATCCATGGGACAAGTTCTGGTCTCATCTTACTGTTCTGTATTCACAGTATCTATGATGCAGGGGAAGCATTTGCTGCTGAGGGAATAAAACCAAGTCCATATCTCTTTATCTTTTAATCTCAGTGTGTGGTTTATAGAAGACTTTTTGTCACTTTTTTCATGTCTTGCAAGAAACAATAAGAAACTCGGTATGCTGTGAAAGGGCTCCACTTGACAGTATCTGTTTTGTGATGCTTCTTCTCCTTGCCCCCAGCAGCACAGAACAATGGAGTATGTTTAGGCAAGGAGAGTTACCAACTTCAAGAGACTCTGTCTGCTTGGATTTTTCCCTACTCAGGTTGTTATTTTAGTATTTTCTCAAGCAAAGGACTTTTTTTTTTTTTTTGAATAATGCTAGGTTTTGTGTGTGCTAGGATTAAAAAAAAAAAAAAAAAAGCCAAACCACATCTAGCTGTTTTCCAAAATCTTAAACAACAGTAGCTAAGACAGACTCATACCATCAGTGGATCATTAGTACCTTTGTGTCAGTGGTTTGTGTTCTTCCTGCAGTAGATGCTGCTACAAGATTTTTTATGTTTTATTTTTTTAAACGCTTGGTGATCTGGCATGAGTTCATTGAAAATAAAGTGAGCCTTAATATAGAAATATATAAGGGTTATGTCGTGAAGTTCTTTATCTCATGTTGGCAAAAAATAGGAAAAATACCTGTAAAAGCCTTGATCTCTTTCCATGTTCCATATTGTGAAGAAGTCAGCACAATAGATTGGATGATGAGACTCCTAAAAAGAAGTTTGAAACCCTTTCTTCACCTTTTCTAAATTATATTTGTAGTCCAAATATTGGAAAAGCTCCACTATTGTGTTGGCATACATTGTTGCTAATAACAGTTCAGTGCAACTCTCCAATTTCTTACATAGAAAATGGAGTCACGTGGAAATGCTAAATGTATCCTAAATAAATAATTGAAATTTGCATATCACGGGGAAGTGACTGCCATAGAGAGGTTGATTATAATGGGATTTATTACGCAGGGAGAACATTTTTATATGCTGATTCAATTAGTTTTGAAAAGTTGCAGTAGTGTGCCAGTGTTGCTTATTGTCATTATTTGCTTCCAAGGCAGCAAATTCATTGACTGTGTTCAGGATAAATCATAGGACTGGAATGAAAGCATTGTCTCTGCAGAGGCAGTGTGGGTACGACCTGGTGCTTAGCTTTCTTGCAGTAAGGATTATGCCACTGAGTTTTCTAGTTGCAGCTTTTTCAGGGTTTGTTCCATCACTGTTAAAAAATTTTGCCATTGAATTTAATCAGACTGGACTAAAAATTGCTTTGGTATCCCATGGAGTTTTCAGAGATCAATGAAATATTTTCAAATAGCATATTATTGCAGCTAGAGTTATTAATTAATGACAGATCCAGTGCCTTTTGAAATTGGTGTGGTATTTTTAAAGCTGTGAATTTCAGGCCATGTACTCAGACAAGGAGGTATGTAAATGTAATGTGATTCCCTGTCCAAGATGAATGCATGCTTCTGATCATAGCTGTATGAAATATTTAGATCCTGATTTAAAGCACTTCAGTGCTATTTTAACTTAAAGCATATGAGTTGTCAGACTGTTTGGGCTTAGAGTTAACCAGGAAGCTGAGAACTTAGTAATCAAGAAAGTTCCGAAAGTAGTACTTAAGACTTTTCTTTTGGTTAAGAAATATTTTCAAATAAATCTTCCTCTCTAATTCTCAAATTCTGAACTCATGGTTTGCTAGGTCATTGGAAATGCTCTCCTTCAGAATTAGTCCCTCAGAATAATAAGACTCTTTATATAAAGTGGCCTATTATCATAAATGAATAAAGTGCAACCTCTTAAGCAAGTGGAGAAGATTGTATGAAGAGTAGATCTCAGTCACGTACAATATCTCCTTCAAAGGTGGGGAATTTTCATGAAAATTATAATACTTCAAAAATTCTTGTTCCTTAATCTTTGCTAAAATTACTTGACTTATGTCATAAATCACTTCTAACTACCTCAGGTTATCTACTTTAAATGATAATGAGCTTTATGTTTGAAACTTTACAGGATTGCTGGTAGGTAATTCTAGAAGAACATCTTAAAAGAGAATTTGGGGCTCTAAGCATTGCAAAACAGAATGAGCTATTTAAATTAACAAGGAAGCTGTTAGATTAATAATTAGTGTAGTGGGAAAAATATCATAGGCAAACTTCATTAATATGTTGCAGTTGAAACAGCTATTTCAACAATTTCTGTCATTAAAAATCTTTGAATTCTACTGTCTGCTAGTCTGTAAAATCATACAGAGTTACATGGTATCAGTAAGAGAAGAGGAGGGAAAGAATGTGAAGCTGAATTATTTGTGGCTCAAACTGGATGATAAAGAGAGAATTACTTTTTCCATTTTTCAGTAACAAAGCACATCCAGCTAGTCTTGTTTAACTATGTCATAGGATAACAAACAGATGGGAAGAAGTAAGTTTGAATTGAAAATATTGTTCTAGTAGTTACCTACTTTTCAGGACAGAGGAAGGAGTGACTATCACAGAAGCCTCTTGGGTAACATCGCACTAAAAACTTTGTCTGCCTGTACAGAAGTTTGACAGTACTCAGCTAGGTCTTGAAAAACTCCATCAGTTATATTTTTCATGGGTGACAATCCCAAGGAGATTCAGCAATTGCATTTATCTAGCTGTAGACTTTCTGGTAAATGTGCAAATGGAAAAAAAAGTAAAATAAAATAAAAAATTGATGAAAGCAGAAAGCAAACTTGCTTGTTTTGAATGAAATGGGACATAGATTAAATCTAATGACAACGTGTTCTGACAAACCGAAAAGGCCATCCAGGCCTATCAACAGTATGGTTATACTGTTTTGAAATTATTTGATCTTTCTGCTTTTCCTTTGCTCATTATGGAATGATGTTCCCAGACTCTGCACAGAGAGGTAGAAAAGAGCATGTGTTCAACTCTATGCTTTTTACCTTTGAGAACTTTCTAAGGCTATAGTACTTGTAAAAATAATTCAGCTTTTCCCTATATCTAGCAGGGTTTTATTCTTATTTATTCTCTTACCTAAAATCAGCTGTTCATACTTTTTCCTATTCTGTAGTATCCAAAAACCTGGCTCAAATTCTTTTTTTTCCCCACTGATTCTAGGGCTTGCACCTTTTGCCTTTCCTCATCTATTATTTAGCCAAGTATTGCCTTGGTTGCCAATGTGTGTAAGAAAACAAAGTCATGGAACATGTTTCTCATACACTGCTAATCACTCCAGAGAGAGAGATCAATGTATCTGGCACAACTAGTATCATTGACCACAAATCCATCAGCCATTAACTCAGTTTTGCCAACATGATACAATTTTTCATCTAAAAAGGTTCCACTCTGTGAAATTTAGTACTGCACAGCCCAGCCAGCCCCTCTGAACAAACAAGCAAATGCTAACAGAACAGCAGTTAGTGTAAAACTGGTTCTTTGGCAGAGCGTGTTACAACCAGATCATCTTTTCCAGCTCACGTGCTCGTTATTGCAGAGATTGGTAGGGAATGTTTTCCTGTGTAGGGCATGGAAAATTGGTACTAGTGCACTGATTTTGTTTAGTTGAAAGAAGCAGTCTGAGAGCACTTGTGCAGATTTAGTTTCTACAAAGTAAAGCTGGTTTGGCTTCTGCTGGAGAGGGAAACACCAGCTTTAGGGCCCATTATGGAAAATGTTGCACTTTAAGGCACGGTGAGACAAGAAAGTTGTGTAACTGAGTATATCAGCTTGCAGTGAATCTCTAATTCTTTATCAGTAGATTGTTAGGTTAGTTATGTCCCTCTTCTCAGTGAAATCCCAAGGCTCTGCTTAGTCTTTCGTGGCATTGAAAAACCTTGTGATCTATTATCAGGTTATCCTTGAAAGAGTACTATGTGTTTCACTCCTAGAAATAAGCAATCTGCTCTCTAGCACTCACCATTACAAGGAGTCATTTATTATGGCAGAACTCTGTCATTCAATTATGCCTTCGGATAGAGCACATGGCCAAAAATCTCAATCACAAGTGTCTGAAGTTGGTTAATGAAGTTGTTGGTGTTCCAAACTTCAGAGGTGCTGGTCCAGCACTGAGGTGCCGATGCTCATGACAAAGAGGACCGCACCGCAATCATCAGGCAGGCACCTGATCCTTTTGCTTTCTCATTTTTCAGGCTTTGAGCATTCTCCTATGGCACGTGAAATACTTTTCCTTCTTTTTCTAAGTGATTTTTCTCAGCGTGCAGCAAACTGATAAAAGCGAAAAAATATTTAGCTATGCTTTAATTACTTTAGCCTACTTATTATGTTCAACACCTTGCTGTATACCTCATTTCAGCTTCTTTTGATGCACGTTTTCATGAGAAACTGATTATAGGTATTACAGGTAGAGACCTGAGTAACAGTAAGAGACTTGTGGCGTAGCAGAAAACCTGTCAAATCCGTAACCTAGTTGTTTGTATGAGATATGTTTTGTTAGGCTGTGTAGAAAAGGATTTAAATAACTGATTGCTCCTTCCCCCAAATAGGTCATCTTTCTTTTAGAGTTAGCTGTTGCTAGCAGTTAAACTGCTTTATGCCTGAGACAGGAATTCCTTATGTTTCTGTATGTGGTAAATGGTGTTTGTTAGGGATAAATCCATGTATTGACACAGCATGATACCAGCACAGCTAAGTGAACTTGTGTAGCCCAGGTGGGTCTGGCTTTTGTTGAACCTTGTGAAATCCTCTAGCCGGGGACTATTTGTTCTTGTGGTTAGCCCATTCTCCTCTTAACCTGCAGGCAAAGTGAAAAGATCATCACAAAGCCATGGGAGCATGATGTAGAAAAGGTAACTGCATCTGTTCAGTTAATTCCCAGAGGTTCAGAAGGCAGGAACGGGAGATGCTGTGGCAAAAAGTTAGGCTTTGAGAGTGTAGAGACCCTGGAAAGAGAGAGCAAACCCTCAGAATGGCATTGCTCAGGAATGAAGCTTTGGACTTAGTCTCCTTTTGAACCGTCTGCTACTGTGTATTCTCTCAGCTTTTACTACTTCCCTCTTCAAGTCACTTCAGAATTTATTGTATGCCTTGCCCTTGCCTGCTGACTCTGCTGTGGGGTCAGTAGCTGTCTAACATATGCAAGAGGCTTTTTAAGCACAGTACAATAGAGACAAATCTCCTCAGACCAGCAGTAAAAATGGTGCACAATCAGGATTTGAAGTTAAAAAAAAAATTCAGCAACTTGAATCAGATTTTATTTGTATTTATACTATAAATAATATATATCCAGATGAAGTGTTGATCTTTTCGAGGTAACTACTGGGTCAGCAGTATTATTAAGTCTTTTCTCTGTTACATAGCACTGTAAATGTGCCCTGATTTTATATAATTGTTCCTATTTTATAAAACACGTTACTGCTATTTGTCATTGTCTCGTGTAAAACTCCCCTCATTCTTATTGTGTGTCATCCCTTTCCTTTTGTACTGAGAAAACACACTCCATTAACTGTCTGACTCATTCAACAGTTGCTAGTTCTCTGTGTTTCTATGGTGCTGCTGCATTAGTTGTTCTTTTAATGACTCCTCCTCTTGAGTCCTAGAATACTGTAACAGGATGGTATTTGAACAGGCTAATTCTGGTAAACAATGGTTGATTCTTCTTTTCAGAAAAGAAGTGAAAAGTCACGGAAAGTAGTGAAGCGTTCAAATATTCATTACTGTACTGTACTGGGAACAGGGCCCTGCAATTCCTTCCCAAGTAACCTGTTTGAATCTGGCAGCGAAAGACCATCATTAGAGCAGAGCAGTGAAGGTGTGACAGCACCTTGGGCAAGCTACCAAGTGCATGCAAAGGTCAGCTAGTGGATGAAAGGAGAGAGCAAGAATTAAATGAAAGGAGGAAAATGCCAGTGTTGTGCTGACGTTTTCATTAAGAAAATCACTGAATACATGGAACAAGTCTGACATTTACTACACAGTGGTAGAAATTACTACACTGTGTCTACTGCACGTTTCCCTGTTCAGTCAGCATATTGTACAGCTGTGATAAAGGGGACTGGAATCATTTCACAATAATGGCGAGACAAAATTGTTCATTGACTCAGCTTTTTCTCCATTATGTGAAATATATTCTAACTGGCCACGTAAGCCAATTCCTTTTAGTATACCTCTTTCCACCTCTACATGTACCATGGCTGTAATCATCCTTTTAAAGTGATTTTTCAGATGTAGCTCCTTTCTATACAAGTCACCTACATCTGTGTTTCTCTTAAACAGGTATGTTCACTAAATTACTGTAACCAGACAGCATACATTGCGATGTCTGCTTTTAGTTACGTAGCTAGAAAATTTCACTGTAATGCTGCTTAATGATTCACTCATTCATTCATCATCAGGCCTGAGTGACTGGTAAATCTGTCACAACCACAGGCGTTGCATTTCTGCATTCAGTACTTTAATATGCCCAAGGAAGAGTTGACTCTTCATTGGACTCATCCAAATTATATCACTTTGGCAATATAAAGAGGTCATAAAAGGGTAAAACAGCTTTTGGAAACATTCCCCACTTTGGTGATGTTCTGGGGTTACAGGCAGGCCCAGAATGGTCAATTATCTGGCTCTTCTGGACAGGTAGGTGGCTCATAAGGGACACTCGCAGGCAGAATATGAATTAGGTTATTTTAGACTTCCTCTAATTGATGCCAGGAGTTCAACAGGTTCCCAGGCAACCTGAAAATACAAGGAATACAAAGGTGATGCAGAAAGTTTGGTAGTAAATTTACTCCCTCTGGAACTCAGTAATAAAATTCATACTGAGATTGAGGGTGGCAGAGTGGGAGGCCAGATTTAATGCTCGGCGTTTAATCTTCTTGGAAGATGCTTGTAGCAGTGCGCCAACAACCCCTGGGGTATGACACATGGCCTGTTCATTTCAATTTCATATCCTTTAACTTTCATTCCTTCTGCTTTTCCTTTGTCTGCATTGAAAGGTCCATTTGTGCAAAGAGTGGTAATAAAATTAATGTCCATCCAAAGACATAAAAGGATGCTTCGAACATTGATGGGTCATATTTTACCACAGACTGATGGGATGTGCTGTGATGCTGCCTTTTTAGACCGCCAAAAAGGGTTACAAGAGGAATGTTGACTCTGCAACACTAATCTTTGGCTTATCATTGTGAAATTACCAGTGTGAAGGGGGAGACAAGTCAGAGACGTTCGGCGAAAGGAATAGTTGACCACTTGGCAGGGAGGAGCACAGACCATGCTAACAGCCCCACCCGGCCAACAGCTCTGGTCTCGCAAACCTGTTTGGCTCTTGGGCCAAGGGAGTGATGATGAGCTGTTGGGGAAAAGCGGTGTCCTAATTTTTTCCAACTGTTTCCCCGTCCATGTGTGTAAGAAGATCATGCAAGGAGACACTAGTAGTTAAAAATGCTCTGGAGGGGAGAAAAGGGTTATCCGCACTGCTGGTAGGTTTCCTACTGAGACCTTGAAGGAGCAACATGTTTCCATCTGTGATCCTGATTCTTCCCAAAGAGTCAGAAGGTTGACCACTTGCAGTGTAAAGCCAAGAAGTGTCAGGGTATTACCTACACTCGTAGGCAAAGCAGGTTCTTTCAGTGGCCCTTGGGACCCTGTTTGCTGATCATCCATAGTGCGAAGCTGGTAGTTCACTTGCAGGCTGTCTGTTGGAGTACACCAGCCAGTTCCTTTTTTTAGAAAAAGCTAACAGACCCTGCATGTGGTTTTGTGGGTAGCTCACTCTGGGGACAGCTCATTTAGAAATGTATGTAAGAACTGGGGATCTTTGCTTAAGTAATCTTCTCACACTGTCTTGGCAAAACTTGCACCTTAAGATGTCTTTATATGTCACATGCTGTGCCCATGGTGCACAATAGAGACTCTTGGCATTGTATTGAGAGAAAAAAAGACACCTTTATGGCAGGTTGCATGAAGTGTTTCAAACAGCAAAACCCACTTTTTTTGGGGTGGATATTCAAGGAGCAAATGGGGGCTGATGGATTAAAGCCAAGCACAGCACAGCGTGAGCTGCATATGTTTTGGACATAGTCTATCCTTAACTGATGGAGTGGAAACACAAGGAAATGTAGAGGCGAACTTGCTGTACCAGGTGGTCCGAAGCCTGAGAATGTTTTTTGTAGTGTAGATGTAACCTTTATCTTCTCATAGGTGTTACCAAGCAAGGCCAGGGTCATCAAAAAAGTCTGGTTTGGGGCTGACAATAGATAGAGGAGTTTCTAAGTTCTAGCCACAAAACCTTTTCTTTTTCTGAGTGAAGAATTGTTTCTTTTCATGTGCTGTTTCCTTTCATGGCATCAGTTTAGTTTACCTCCAAGGAAAAAAACCGAGAATATAGCAAAGGATATGACCTTACTATTCTATAGATGATAAAATGACTGAGGAACATGGGAGAAAAGTTCCATATTTTGGACTTTATCCTTCAGATAAAAGTGAAGCCCATGCTGATAATTTACTGAATCTGATATTTCTGATAGAAAGATCAGAGAATGAAGAAATGAATCATTCTGTTCTTCTCAGCACAGGATGGGCTTAACAGGTGCCACTGGTGGGGCACTTACTGATGTTCAATTCCATGAGCTGCAGGCTGGCTGAAGTAGGAATTTCTAACCTACTCTACTGTAGTCCTGTGGACAGGTACGGGACTATGGTCCCTGTGGTCAGAAAGGAAATACTGTGGTCCGTCAGACCCACTGTCAGTATAATAAAATGGAGATCTTTCAGGAAAGTTAAAATAGTAACCTTGTTTCTTTTGTTCTCCTGGGAAATACAACAGCAATAGATGGATAATAATCAAATTATCTGTCTCCCAAGGAGCTGTGTTTGTAAAGAAAGACATTTCCTGTGTTTGCGGATGTGATAAACCAAAGCCAAATCACATACTGAGATGACACATTCTAGGATGCATTTCTACCAGTCCTACTGGTCCAGAAATTCTGGTTTAGAGTCTGTCTTTTGTTTCAGTTCAAATGTCTTCTGTTTCACTTGCTTTCCTATTTTCAGCAGTTTGAGACAATGTCACGTAGTCATTTCAGTTAAATGATCATAATTGTGAGCTTCAGCTTGTTGGGTGTTTAACAAATGTATAACCTACCCAAACTAACAATAGATTGTGAAAAACGGAACAATGCATTTATTCTTATTTCTGTATGCATTGAAAAAATGTGCTGTAACTAACCATTTTCAGTTAAAATAAGAATGCTTAAAGAGAGGAAGAAAAAGGAGGGGGGAGCTGAATTTAATATCCATAATATAGCCAAGTGGGAATGAATGCATTCCTTACAATGTACAGTTTAAAAAGCTAGATGCCTGTTACAGCATCAGAATTTTGCACTTGTGTTATTTTTGTTACAAAAGGGGTTTCATTTGTAATAATTGAAGTACGTGAGTTGCAGCTAGTATGTATGTATAGATTTGTATAGTAAACCTATCATCAGAAAGTCAAAATGCCTAACTACTGAAATAATAATTGTGATTCAGGAACATTGGGGTGATGGTGACTGGGTACTGTGGTTAAAGACGTATCGTAAGTACATAAGAGCAAGGCAGATCATTTAAGGAGGCAGAAGATCTCTGTGTGACAAAACACCTACTGTGGGTAGCAAGTGAGCTTTGAAGAAATTCCAGTTGCTGCTGGAAGAGGCCAAGTTGCACCTTGAAAAGATAATAGCAAGTAATATCCAGTAAGTTTTAATAGAGAGTAATTAAAAAAAATTTTTTTGCCAAGGTCATACTTGCAGTATTTGATGAGAAATGTTAAGTGTAGAAGCTTTATACCAACATGCTGAGTTTGTTTCAGATATAGCTCTTTTCTGAGGGTGTCAGACCTTTCCAAATGGGAAATAATCACCCAATACTAATTACTGCAAAAAATGAAATAACCCAGCATTAAAATGCTGTTTTATCTGGTAGATCTCGTCCCTAAACAGATAAAACAGTTAGGGTGGTGCTTGAAACCGAGTTACTGTCCAGATTGTGCAGCATGCTGTCTGATTTCCCTGAGCTTTGTAAAGAGATGTATCTCCCTGGTATAGATCCCCGTGGTCTACTTACAGAGAAATTTCATTACCATGCTGTGCGGTCCTCACGGTGCTGAAAGTAAAATATTGGATTGACAGGCACTCGTTGTGGAGGAGGGCTTATTGATGATGGAAAGACTGATTCAATCTCTAATCCTGAAGAACGACCTGCCACCTGGAGTGATAGTATACAGATGGGTGCAATCTAAACTCTCTTTCCGCCTCAAGTTGCATTTGGCTGTAGATTAACAATGTGATTCCATATAATGAAGATGGTTGTTTGGTGCAGTGGCAATTTTCCATTACTGACATGCAATGTCAACAGTTCTGACAAAGCTGTAAGGACAATGTTTAAATGTGCTACATCTGGCTGGGACCGTTGCCAGGTTATTAACAGCCCCATTAAAATTACCTGCAGAGATCTGCTTTGGTAGGAGAAAACGTAGAGCACCGATTCCCCTGCAACCAGCTATGCAGGCATAACAGCCCAGTAGCAGGCACTTGGAATAATACGGTGTTATGGTAGCAGTAGCAGCTTTTTTACAGTTTTAGTTGGGTGAGAGAGTATTTTATAGCTTTAATTGTGTTGAATCTAATTCCTGTGGCCTTACTCAGGAAAATACTCCATTGAAGTCACTGACAATTTCACCTTATTAATGATATTTCCAATACAAATACTCTAAAGATGTATTAATACATTTAAATGTTTTTTAAAGCAATATGTGAATATCCTTTTAATTATCCTTTTCTATTTTTTCCTTTCCTCTTGAATGACCATGTAGCACTCCCAGTGAAGCATACATAATATGAAAGGGTTTTAAGGCATTTTTCTGAGTAAGAGCAAGGGCCATACTGTCCCAGAGGACACTGCAGAAGGCACAGCACGTTTTCTGGTGAGACTCCTCCATTCCTTTTGAATGCAGAGGTAGCACTTGCCAGTGTAATGATAAATGGGCTTGAGACCCTAGCTCTATGAGCAGTTCTTTGTCCAAGTTGAAATGTTCCTTCTAAGTTCAGTACTTGAATGCTGGAGAAGATTGTTGCAACCTCTCCCTTACCAATCCGTTTAGCATCTGCCATAATTTACTTCCAAGATGTGTTTCTTCATGAGGAAAGGCTGAGAGAATTGGGTTTGTTCAGCCTTGAGAAAAAGAGGACTTAGGGGAGACCTTATCATCGTGCTTCCAGTGGCTACAAAGATGATGGAAGGCTCTGCTGGGGACACTACACCTCAGGCTGCCTTTGCGCGCTTCTTCTCTATATTGGCACCGTGTGTGATCCTCAGGATGACTTCAGGGTTAGCAAATAACGTGCAATGAGAAAAGGAGCCCAGATGTGGTCATCTTAGCTTATCAGTGGTATGTGATCAATGGTGTCAATAAAAATCTGGGGACATTTCACATCTCTTTGTAGTCCTCTTCTCTGGGATGCTGTAGGGAGTAAATTCATTTCTTTGCAGCCTGAAGAAAAATACAAGTCTTTGAGTGCTTTTGTGTCAGAGTGAACAAGCTTTCTGTTTCCTCCTGCTTCAGCTGCCTGAACAAGTGGAAGAATTTTCAAAAATTTGGGGCAGTGCAAGGGCTCTTGACATTTGTTACACATGGAACTTTCCACATGTGGCAGAAATAGAAGACTAAGTTTAGAAGGAGCAATATGACTTCATGTCTGTTATGCCATATGTTTTTCCTCCTGCTGCTGTACCAGAGAAAAGGGATGTGGAATAACCTGACCTCACTCTGACCGTGGCTGTGTTTGTAACTCCTTGGGGCTGTTAGAGCCACATGAAGAATTCTCATTCTGCTGCATCACAGGATAGGCAGATAAATACACGTCTGTGACAAGACCTGGAGCAAAGGGACCTGAATTCTGCATACAGGTCTGCCATGCATACTTGGAAACCTATATTACCTCTTCTTTAATTATTTTTAAGTACCCGTGTAGCTCTTGGACTATCATGATGCGAGTCATAGCAGTATACATGGTGTGCAGGTCATAAGAATCCAGTCGTACATCTACAGAGTAGGTGACATGAAGAGTTCTGTGCAAAGGCAAAGGCTAAAATATATCTATAAATTTTAATTTGCCTTGAAGCTTGGTCTGTGTCGTGTAGTGGATGGTCTGTGCTTTAGAAGGAAGAAATGAAAACTGGTGGAGGCCAGTCATTCTGCATGTTCAGAGACGCTCGGATTCACGCTGTCACCCATCTTACCGTCTGGTGCTAGTGCAGAAGTAGGAACACGAACATGCAGTCTGAACTCTCAGGCTTTGGAGAGGGAGGGTTGGTCTCACAACTGAGCTTTCTTAATTCATCCAAAGTTTTATTCACATACTGAGGTAGGTTTACATCTTTCAATCCAGATTAGGAGAAGAAAGGGCTAAATAAAATAATGAAAGGCAGCAGTAAAAAAATCTAGCTTTCCCACCTGTGGTGAAAAGTTCCAGTGACTGAACATCCGGTTGTGCTCTGTACACAGAGTATTGATTGAAAGAGGCACCGTCCACTTAAAATGATGAGCTGGTTCTATAGTGAGTATGGAAAGATCTGTTTTGACATGAATTTGCAGGACTTGTATCTGTCTGTACTTGTGATTTGGCCTCGTGCTTTTGATGTAAATATCTCGGACTGTGTTGGAACTAACAAACTATATTATTTAAACTGAAAAGCTAAAGACAAATGTGATGCTGCCTTTTTTTTTTTTACTATACTACTAATTTTCTCATTTAAAAATGGAAACAGTCAATTATAGTCTATTTCATTTTCAGATTCCACTATTTGGAGTAGATTTTTTTAATGTTTTCTAAAAATAGAAGTACTTTACCTTCTGATGGAGAAGGAGGAATCATCCGTATCCATCTCAAGTATATTTCAATTAACTGTATTTTTATGAAACTAATTCATATAGAAATTAATATTTGAGACAAATCTGATTAAATGGTGTCTCTAGGGGACAGATATAGAAACCAGAGTATTGCACACTCAGTTTGATTTTTTCTTCTTTTTTTATCTAGAGAATCTGAGATTGTCTTAGGATATTCACTCTAAATTATATGGTTAAATCAGTTGCTTGTTAATACTGTACTAGACAGATATAATAAGACCCATGTTGGGATACTACTCCTAGTAATAGGTGTGTAAGGTGAATGGTACCAGTCCTATTAGTACACTGGCTATCTACAGGCAGATAATTCTTTTAAAATTAATCCTGTCTCTATTTTTCATAGTAGGTCAGACATCATTTCTTTTCCTATCCCTTCTCAGACACTGATAACTAATGATGGCTCTCTTACATTTCAGGGTCCTATTGTAGTTTCAGCTGTCTTTTTCTTTCTTTCTTCTTCAATGAGTTTGACTCTTTGAGCTCTCTTTTCTTTGCCATTTCCTTTCACTTTTTGTTACTTAGCTTTTATTTAGCTTTGCACCTTACCTCCTCTTGTTCCTTTTCATTTCATGACCATTTTTATTTCTAGTTGTGGATCAGTTCCCTTACTTATAGTCTTGGTCATTGTCTCTTCTTGATGTGGGACTTGCCCGACCCTTCTTTTCTTTATGGCCTACTTGCTGCAAATTTCTCTTCTTTAATAATCAGCTTATTTTGTCTTACATCACTCTGTCTAGCTCTGTCTTGTCATATTTTACAACTTCTAATTTATCTTTATAAGATCTTCTCTCATTTGATTTTCTTACCTTCCACTCTACGATGATGTTTATGCCTGTGGCTGAGCCAGGTAATGGGCTAAAGCCAAAGCTCATTACAGTCTAGATCCACATAACCACACGGCTGGTAGGATGCAAGTGCTCCTGTATTTAGTACACACACTACCTAAAAATCCCTGCTTTCCTTGAAGCAAGTGTTGCCTAAACTGCAACTGTTGCCTCTAGAAAAAGTTATCTGAAAACTCCTCCAAGAACAGATGGGATGTCTAATATCAGCCACTCAGGCAGAGCCGTGCTCTTCCAACCTACTGGACTGCCATCTTCTTGGGCTGGCACTGCAGAGCTGAGTAAGCCTGACTTTTAGGGTTGCCTAAAGACAGTGCCTCAGTATGCTTGTAAAATTGGCTAAAACTTTGTAGAATACTTTGTCTTAAGTATTTGTCTGAGGTATCTTCTATTCTTTTGTAGATCTATTCTGTCAGCCTTTGAACTACAGAGGATTACAGGAGAAACCCTTCCCCATCCAGCTGTGAAACAGAGACCAGGTAGAAATCTTGCTCAGCATGTCTTTTTTATCACATTTGTCGTCTTTCTTCCTGATTCCTGTGACTGTTTTTCTCAGCAGCTGTTCTGACATCTTCCTTGCTTTGCTATTGCCTTCTTTTTTTCTTCCTATCTTTCTTTATTTCCCCTTCTGATATTTTGTGGTCTCTTGTCATCCTTATTAAAAAAATAAATAAATCTCATTTCACCTTTCCAGCCCCCAAATAGCAAGTATGATCAGGCTTGGATATGTGAAGTCTCTCTCATGTTATTGCAATAAATGTTCCCATATTATTATGTAGTGCCATATTATGTGAGTTCCAGATGTTGATGGCAAGAGAACTACTACAAGTAGTGATGGGACCCAGACATACTTCTGCATAGGTTTCCTTACCATAAAGTCTGTTAAAGTAATAAGCATGTTGTAGATTATTCATTCAAAATGCAAAAATCAAAGAACTGACAGGCAACTTTGATGGCCTGATTAATAATTCAGTTAAATGGGAGGTTTAGAAATTAGTCCATTAGTTCACTTTAAGGACATGAAAAAAAAATAAAGTAAAAATATATATATTTACGAAGCCAGCTGGTAAACTGAAAATACTGAGTTGCTTGCATATCTAGAAATTGTTTCTATGTAAGCCAAAAAGCTATTAGGATGACCATGAAGTTACATAGATAAATAATAACTTAAAAGAGACTATTAGGGTAATATCTGAAAGGGACAGACAGGCTAACAGGCAAAGACAGCCACATCATGCAGGTTAGCAACTGTAGGGCTTAAGTGAGAACTGTTAATGTTTCATCTGT
Source organism: Megaceryle torquata (assembly GCA_024611175.1). Lineage (NCBI taxonomy): Eukaryota > Metazoa > Chordata > Aves > Coraciiformes > Cerylidae > Megaceryle > Megaceryle torquata. The sequence goes on along the minus strand of JANIJG010021866.1, from coordinate 11,837 downwards.
ATTAGACTTTACAAAAGAAATCTACATCTTAAAGGCCTTGAGGAACTCCTAGGGTGGAGATTCAAAGGAGGTTTTGAACTGTCTGGGATTCTGGAGTAGTCATTCAGTGATAGTAGGGAGAAACTTCTTACTGAATTTTAAGATGAGTTTGATGAGCCTCCCTTTATTCCTGTTTATGACATCCACTTACCTTACTCCTGTAACACTTTTCCAGATAACTGCTGTCTTCTGTGTAGCTAGGTTTGGAAATTAAGGCCTCAAACTTGCAGGTCACCATTTATGTTCACTAGATTTCAGGTACTCTTATTTTTCCTTTTAATACTTGAGAAAGAACAAAAAGTAAAACTAAATATGACCTGCAAGCAACTAATAAAAGTTAAAAAGGAATTTATTTTCAACTGAAATTACACCTATATTGGAACAATAGTTTCATTAACTGCTTGCTTCCTACCTGTGAGCTCAGCCCTGCTGTAATTCATGTTTCCTGGGATCCCTCCTCCTTTTCTATAGTTTGTCAAGCATTAAGCTCCCAGCCAAGCAATTCTCAATCCCCAAGGTTTGTATTTGCTATGAGAGATGTGGGCACCAAACTCCATGCTGCTAGAATTCCATCATTACCCTCTATATTTCAGTCGCTTTTCAAAGTATAGTAGAGATTCAGCACCTGTCTTTTTTGTTCCAAACGTCCACCATAGTAGAGTTTGGACCTCTCAAGGTCAAACTTGTGTTCCTCTCCCCATGCCTCTGCAGGATAAGCTGACGTATCCAAGGTCAATGTCCCTCGATTGCCATCTAGCCAGCTTCTCAGTGTTAATACATACGATGTGCCAAGCACATTCCTGTATAGGACTTCAGTGTGGCTTACGCAATATCTGCTTGTCCCAAGAGTGATGTTGACAAGAATTCAGTACATGACAAAACTACATTATTTACCAAATACAGTTCTATATAATGGATTTAAAAGTTCAGGGCAGAAAAATGTGACTTCTGCTTTTAGTACTGCACTTGTCTGAATAGGTAATAAAATTTCGGTCCTAATTCTGAGTCTGTTTCTGTTCCTCTTCCTTGATTCCTGGAGAAGGCCGCCTTCTCTTACCTTTCCCACACCCTTGTTCTGTTTTAGCTGCATTCAGTATGCTGGCACCTTCTTTACAGGTGCGCCTCTTTTTCCTGACATCTCTTATGTGTCTATCAGGGGTTTCAGCATCTTCCCTGTCATTCAGTCATACAACTCCTATGTCAATTTTGTCACTCTCTTCCCTCTTTTCGGAGCAAGTTTTCACTCCATCATGTCACTTCTCTATAAAACTTCATCTTCCCTCTACATCCATGACTGGAACTGCTATCCAGGATTTAGTCTTCTTTTGTCTTGAACACTGCAGCTTTAATGCCAGCTTAGATCTGCTGCATTTGTCTAAAGAGTATCCAGAAGACCGCTCTTGCCCCGGCACTGGTTGGCATCCTGACACTGCCACCCACAGTCACCCACAGGTTTCAGATTCCTTGTGTTTCAATGGCAGGTGTTGCACTATGGGACTGAAAACTGTTGGCAGAGGCATTGTGACTCTTCACTCAATCTGTTGTGCAGGCACGGGAAACCCAGCAAAGTTTTATTGTTCAAGGAAGCCATGCAGGTTAAGTGCTCTCCCTGAATCATCAGAGTCAGCAAGCATCACTGGCCAGGTGTTTTCATCCATTCTGCAGGTGACAGGATCCTTTCTGGGATCATCTGATCAGCCTCTCTGACTAGGAAGAGATTTGTGCTGTTCTTCAGTCTTGTTTTAGGCAGTGGATTACTGGGGTTTTTTTAAGTGTTTGTAGGTTTTCATATCTTCTAAAACGTCTTGTGCATAAAGACTATGTCTGTTTGTGGTGGGCTAATTATTGGCATAAATGTTATTTCTGATACTCACGATGGAGTTCAGTGTTTGTGGTATACTCATGTCATGCTGCAGTTGGCAGTATGGGACAATGTGATGCTGTGCTGCAGTCATGGCCTGGAAAAGTAAAGGTCCTTGCTCCACCCTAGTTGCTTGTACTACCATATGTTATGATATTTGACCAGCAGTTGCCATTCTGTCCCACTAGTAATTCTCCATGTAATGCTTGCATAGTTGACATGAGCCTATTTACAATTGAACTCTCTTGTCTTAATGAGGTTTATAGTAGCTTTGTGAATTTACTTCCGAAGCATCTGTGAACTTACTGCAGCATTAGCTACTATGGCACAGTCCAAAACTGTGTTTATTAAATAGTTTCAGAAACTTGCCATGGGCTATAAAAGTTTTCACAAAAAGTGACTGTTCCGGTTCTGTAAGGTGCAGCCTTCAGAAATTCACTTCTTGTTGGTCTTAGAGCATATTAAATTACTGTTCATCCTTATTTGAATGATTTAAAAGGTTGAGAACTACAAGATTATGAATGTTCTGTTTTTCCCTATGTCTCTTCTTTATTGCCTTTTTTCTTTATCTCTCCTCTTTTTCAAGTCTTAGTGTAATCCTCACCCCCTTCTACAGGGAACTAAATACAAACAGGTCCCTTGACAGTAGTTAGTACAGGGCTTCGTAAAGAGCTGGCACAAAATTAAAGAAGGGGGGAAATTTCCAGTAAAAATATTGCATAAGTTATTCACATACATAGAATGTGTTTACAGCATAATTATGAATGTGTCACTCCCTTGGTACGACTTCAGTAAGTAGCTTGATGTTTATTATCAGTAACTAAAAGTTAACTTCAGCTAAAATCCCTTTATCCTCTTATGTCTTCTCTCTATTTTTCTGTTTCTCTGCATGTATAAGTGTTTCATTCTTTCCTGTCATTGATTTCTAAGGAGGATCACCTCTCTGCTGCTGGCTGAGAGATGGTGATGCACAGATAAAGACTAATAGCAATGTTCCACAACAGTGAATCACATGAAAATCGAGGGTCTGGCTTTGAGATAAGGTGCTTCTGTGAATCCAGTTAGGTGTGTGTTGGTTGTTGTAAGGATCAGGGTCCGGTGGTGGAGGTGTTCCTGTGATCTGCGTTGATGATTCAACAGTGAAAGAAGGAATGCACGTGTGTTGGGGAACCACTGCCCCCACCTAAGTGTGGGTTTCTGGGAATACTCTGCAGTTTCCTAAGATAGGAATGAGAACATACATGATGTTAAATGTCTAATAGTGCTGCATGACAAATGGATATGCTTGAAACTCATGTACCTATGTTTTGCACACTTGGCCTCTTTCCTGGGATCTACTCTGATATTTCAAATGCAGCAGTTCAAATATCATGTTAAGTACAAAATGTTTGTCAGCTAACAAGAAATCTGCTTCCTGGACATTTTAGTTGGTAATTTAGTTCTCCTCTTGAAATTCTTGTAGTTATAAAAAATAATGAGGAGGGAAAGATTCATATTAAAACTGCCACAGTCCCGTTTGCTATGGCACATCCTAGGTGTGTAGGAGACAACAGTTGCCAGTTCCTTCTCTCCTCGGTTCCAGCCATGGTCTTGTGGCTTATCAGCTGCCATTCTCTTACAACAGCCTTGCCCGAGTCCACGTAGAGAGCCACAGCACCAGCATCACAAGAAGTTTGTAGATCTGAATTTTCTTCATTTCTTTCATAAATTCCTAAGTCACCAAGATTTCAATCTCAATTGTGGATCTTCTGAATACCTTGATTAATGTTACACTGCATACAGTCCTTCCTTCCTTCACAAAGATGCAATAAATTAACAATAAAAGACAAGTACACTTGAAACGTCTTCAAAATTTTTCTATCAATTCCAGTAGCAACACGTTTTCAGGTACATAAAATAAATATTCTTAAGCTTTTCTGGAATAATTTTAATACTGCTGTAATGCACATGCTATATAATATAAAAACCATTTTTTTTTTTACAATTGCAAGGCCAGGTTAAAACCAGGTTTGACAGCATTCATGGTATCAGAAGAAACTTACTTGTTATGGATGTTATCCATATCCCGCTGTTTTGCATTGAGTATTATGTGTTTCAGTGTAGAGGCATATAAAAAAACAAAGGGAAGCAGAAACGATTGATGATAGTGCAATGTTAATTCCAGTTTCTCAATTAGCTTCACATCACCTGAGAGAAGATGTGGAGCTAGATTTGACTATTTTTCAACAGAAGCATGGCAAATGATAAACGTACTTTTAGCCTAGCTCTGCTGTGTACTGGAACTAGCAGAAAATAGGATGGAACAGCAAGGACATGCTATGGCTTCATTCTGTATTCCTGCAGAGCCTTGAAATTGTTTGGCCCTGATTTCTGTATTTCATTTTTTGCTGCTCCAAATGAGAGAAGAATTCCTTCCTGTAGTTAAAATGTGTTTTGAATGAGCAGGTGTTGATTCAGTCAAATTTGCAAGCTAATTTAACTTCCTGGGATTTCAACTGTTGAGGCACAAGGGGAAACATTTAAAAAGTGCTGGCAACATTAAGTAACTGTAGATCATTATTTCAGATTGTTGTTGTTGGAGGAAATGTGATGCAGTGTTTGGTTCATCAGCTGAAGTTTCATTTTATGGTATTAAACAGGCTTGAGGAGGTCAGACTGTACCCAAAAGGTCTGTTCTGAAACTCTCTTGTTCTCTAACTCCATGAAAGAATAGTTGAAAGCAAAAAACAAACCCCACCATGTCAGATGAAAGTTGTCTTGGCATAATTCCATTAACTTAAATGGAGTGATACTGATTTACACAAGCTGCGTTTGCCCTGAAGTCTGTTGTTTAGAAGTCATCCAGAAGTATTTTCATACCTTTCAAGAAGAAGTTCAGATGGTCTTTAAAGCCTGTGACACTTTACTGACTGAAGAGTAAAGCGGCAAAGGAGTAACCAAGACACGTTCTTTTTAAAAATTATACTCTTAAGAAGAATCAAATGCTACAAAATAGCTTTGTAGCTAAAAATAGTTCTGTCCTGGTGATTTTGGAAGTGTAGATGCTGTGAACTTAACTGTTTGTATTCAGGCTGTGGTAGGGGTTTTGCTAAGAACAATGAGAATTTATTTCCACGCTCATGATGCAAAATTTATTCTTGATGCTACTTGTGATCTGGCAGCTCTAGATAATCTATGCTGTTTATCATGGCAGGAAAAGAAAACCTTTTCTTCTATTTCTAGATCAGCTAGAGTCTGATTTTATATCTAATATCACTGAGGAGCTTCACTCTGAGAGAAAAGAAAGACTGGACTAAATAATAGAACTTCACACCTATTTCTTTTCACTTATATAAACTATTTTGGCACTTTAAATGCATGCCCTTTTTAATATATGAAGTGAAAATGTGGAAATTGTAAGTCTAGCAATCATTCTACTGTGGGAAGCTTGTGTAGAGAGATCTTCTCTCTGAGTCTGTGTGCAGCCTCTTAGATCCATTGTGGGAAAGAACCTGGAAAGCATTTGTATATGTTAAAAATGTAATAGTTTCTGATGCTAGTAACCTTTCTTCTGTCTCTAAACCAAATGTTACTCAGTTTAGTTAAGTTTGTAATTGAGACCACTTAGGCTTTTCCTGTTGAGCTATTTTTGTAAAATGCATAATTTTCAACTATCCATTGGGGGGGGGGGGGGGGAACAAGTAAGAAATAAACACTTTTTTTTTGGGCTGGTTTTTTAACCAGGGGAAATTTTATCTTT